>ML838355.1:44556-63979 GCA_009831015.1 Picea engelmannii | reverse complement strand
TGACACCAAGAAGAAAAGGGATTCTTGAAATCCACTGAGTAATAGATGATATCAGGTACTGATGAGTAACATGAATGAAGTCAAGATGTTGTGGGAATCAATATTTCCCTTGGTTGGGGGTTTGGAGGATGACTAGAAGCAACCGTAAAATTGAATCTAGTGTCAAGGGGACAACTAGATATGGGGTTAAACTGTGCCAGAGACTAACAAAGTGGGAAAACTCAGAGATCATGGGTACATGGACTTGGGATACTCGGGTTTTGTGAACGATGTTTTTATGAAAACAAGGTGGATTCCCCAACCAAGGTGTTATAACCCTAAATTACACCATACATGCATACATGGCATCAAGCCATCTCACTTACTATTTTTGCCTAGCCATCACTGAGCAACTCTTCTTAAAAAACCACATTTTTGAAGATGTGTGCAGCCTGCACCATTAATTCCCACGTACACATGCTTGTTTCACCACTACATCTTGTGTATGTATGCTAGCTACACCATTACAACCCACGTATACTCACAAAAGTTGTAAAAATTAAAAAGGTGCAAGGAATTCGTTGAGATTACGGGCTATTGGGTAGTTTTCCAATTGTCCCACCGCCTATAGCTCGTCACCCAACCAAATAAACATCATTTTTGTCATATAAAATGAGGTGTTGGGGTCTCATTCCAAAGCTAAGCATAAGAATAGTGAAACTCTGTCCATTTCACTTTCCCCAGTGACCCCAAGAATTTACAGCCACTTTGTGAGTTTTGAGCTAGAATTCCCTATTCTTTCCTTTTTCCTCCATTGCTAGCCTAATCCATTCCCTAGAGAGAGCTAAAAAAGAGAAAGATACATGGAAGCATAGTTGGAACTTGGTGAAGAGGATCCCGGACCAGGTTCGAGGAGTAGTCGTCGATCTCATTGTAAGTAACTTTGTGAGATTAATAAAAAGGAATAATTTTTCTGTCTCGAATATGATGTGTTCAATCTTTATGTTTCATTTATATTTAATTATGTCATCTAAACCACTAATTCATATATGAGATGCATATTCGTAGTTCTTTTTTTGTCTATTTATGAATGCAGGTCAGACTTGGGAGGAGACTTGTAGTTGAGGAGCAATTGAACGCAAAAGGATCGACACCAGATGCAGAGTTTAAGGTAGAGTTACCGAATCATTTTACTTTGTGTTTTATGCATGAATGTGGGGTGTATTTGGGGTAGTTGTTAAAAAGTAGGAGACTTTAGACAGTTAGATTTGCCTACATGTTGAACCCTAGTGTAGTACATAGGGGGGTTTTCCCGTTATAGCACAAGGGCGACATGGGTTTCTTTTCCAGGTAAAAGAAGGCCATCGAAGATAATGACGAAAAACCTATGTATATGATGGAAACAAAGGCTTTATACAATTACCAAAGAAATAAAGAATAATTTGGTTTGAGTATGCAGATACAGAAATAGGTGCCCCAGTGAAAATGGTTTGTCTTGTTTAGAGCGCAAGTTTGTGAAAGATAACTAGTGGAGGGTGGGGGCCCCATGGGTGTGTTTCTATATTAGGTAAGTGGATGGAGGACAATTTGTAGATGGGAAAAATGATGGTGGATGAGATGGAGGGATATTGAAACTATAGGGGTGTAGTCAATAGAACCAAGTGTGAAATGATATGATCCAGGAGTCCATTGGGAAGGTTAGCAATATGATGAGAAGAAGTATGGGGAAGGGCATGATACTATTACGACTCCCAATCCTAGGGGCTAAAATCAGCATGAGTGTCAAGTTGTCAAGGGGAACTATGAATGGGACAACTCATGTGGGGGTGAGTGCTATTGGTTGACAGTACCAAAATGTGGAAGAGGTAAATATATTGTAGATACTGATGTAGGGACCCTAAAGGAGAATGTCATAGGGTGTGACTAGGATATGAAATTGAGTTACATAGGTAATAATTACATGCCATTGTCGACCATATACCTTAAGAGGTTGTAAATCTTGTTGAACAAGTACCTGCACACAAAAACTCAAATACCCGACGTGAACAATATCTGATGATAAAGAATATATGAAAACTATTTGATTAAACCTGAATGTGAGCATGCGTACCTGAACATAGCGTGATAAAAATGATACTTTGAGGACAAGTGCAGATGATAACTCGGGGAATGTGAATGTGTAGATGGAGGGATCAGGATCTCATGGCTGTGAATGGATCGAAAAATGAAGGCTCTGGCATCCTATAATAGAGTGTGGAAGTTGGGAAAAAGGATCTATATATGGATGGTGGACCCACAATGCCACCTCATTTGTACCTGTCACTATTGATGATTTGGCGAGATAGTTGTGAGGATATTTTGAGATTACGAGAGCATGAGGCTATCGATCTGGGAGCGTCGAGAGACATTTTAGTGGCCCTATCATCCTGCATATTGTGAATTTTATAGATTGTAGGTAGGGGTTGTATTGAGGGTCATACAAGAGGTTTTAAGGGTAGGGTCCCATAAGTGCGTGGGAAAAGGGGGAATACATGTGCATATGTGCGTGGGTATAACTCAGTTTCTCACACATTATGTGTGGGTTTGTTCCTAGTAGTTGTGTAATGAGGAGTGTGTAGATGTAGTGAGGAAACACATGCATAATTTGCTCCTATGATTGAGACAATCGTGGATATGGCCGTGTGGGTAGGATAGACAAGTGCGCATGGGATGCACGCCTGTACGAGTCACAGTTGTGCACCTGTGTGTGGTTGTATGTGAGACAGTTGTGCATTAGTGCACAACTTTATGAAGAACAATCACACATGTGCACAACTGTATGGGGGAAATTCATGCACTATGGGAAGGCTAAGGGGTTATGACTTTTTCATATTTATTCTTTTTTGATGGATGATGTGGCTGATCAGATGTTTCTGGGTGGATGCAAGTGATCAACAGAGGACAAAGCACTATTCTTGTCCACTGGAAAGAGAGGGACTAGGACCTATTGTGAGAGGTTGTGAGGGTGCAACCTGGGGTCCGAAGACACTTGGAAGCCTGCGGGTTTCTCAAGTTTTTTTATTGCCTCCTGATACGGTCACATGAGTTTCTACTCTAGTTTTTTATCAGGATGTAGAGCATGGATTTGCATTTCTTCGTGGTGAGTGGGGAGAAACTGACGTTCTCAATGACATAAGATGTGTATTTTTTGGTAGGACTCCCATTCCATGGGAGGGCGCTACTCATTGATCCCCATCTGCCAGGGGAGGAAAGGGTCGAGAATATGGTGATTATGGGGATCCCCAATATGGCCTCCAATCTGTTGTGTTGGTTTTTTCACATGGGTGAGAAAAAACACAACACTTGCATGCTTAGTTAAGTCAGCTAAAAAAGACATAGGTGTGTGAGTTGATTAGATAAAAAAATACACATGAAACAAAGAAATAAAACTAAAAAAAAATAAGAAATAAATGTTAGAGAATATTTCAAGAACTAGAACCATGAAAAGAAAAAAATGACCAATATATAGCTACGAATGGATCAATATATTGATAGGCTAAACACCGTAGATAAAGGTAGGGACTTATGAATCCCCTCTTCCTCCTTGGGAGGGCTCTTGAATTCCCTAGTAGAGAGCTCTTCTCTTCGTGCAATGGCAAGTGACAATGGTGAAGAAACACAATTCCAATCCTCTCAAGAGGTGAGTGCAATGTCCCTTGCTATAGTGCTTGAATGATTCAAAGAGAAAAGAGGATTCTCAAAGAAGAATTCTAGCAACATAACAATACCTTGAAGTTCTTATTTCTCTAGCACACCCATGGCACACATTTATAGTGTCCATTCATGGAAAGATACAACTGGTTCATAGTGTGAACAAGGGGCATTTTAGGGCACTTCCTAGCCCTTAACCAGCCTCCAAGCTACATTTGGCTCAGATCTGAGTGTCAAATCGTGTTGGGGGTCGGACTAGAAGTGGTTGAGAGGCTGACAAGATTCATAAATGTGTCATTCATGAGAAGTGCACAAATTCCCTTGTAGACAGTCATGCATATTGTGCACAGTGTGCGCTAAGGGTTGTGTTAGCCTGTGCACTATGCACAGACTTCCTTTGGTGAATTTGTGCACTTTAATTTTTGAACCAAGTGTATAGTTTTGTGCCTTTTTGATGGATTTGATGTTGTAGGTGTACTAATTGTTGCTGGCATTGATGTCTTTCTTCAACCATTGTGTGCAATGTTGTGGACGATTTTTCAGTGATAAAAAAGACCATGTGCCAAAACCATACCTTTAATCATGTAGCAATCATCAATACCTATACCATAGCGTGCAACAATTGGAACAATTCCAATATGAAAATCTGATGTGGTTACCGAACTTCCAACTTTATGTAGTTTCCAAATCTGCTGCCGTAGTTTCGTTTCCATGATTCTGCTGCCACGGTTTTTTTGTCAGGATTCTGCTATCGTGGTTTTCCTGCTGTAGTTTTTCTACTGCGATTATTCTATCTTGAGTTTTTTTTCACGATTTTTCTGTCGTAGTTTTTTTGCCGCAATTTTTATACCAATTTTTCTATCGCGATTTTTCTGTTGTGAATTTTATTTATCAATAATACCTACCCAAATAACCTTTCACAAATGGATATTCAATATGCTCAAATATCATGTTCATAAGATACCCTTTCTCTCTTATTTATGCTTCTACAAGTAGCTTCCTCTAGGGGTTATCTTCTAACCAACTTACGAAACTTCCTTCTTTTTTGGATAACCCACTTCTAACCACTTTGTCCACTTACAACCACTTTATCCACAAATATTAAAATCTCCACTTATAGTTGCAACTAATTTTTTTTTTATTTTTTTCTTGTTGCAACCACTTAACCCATGACTAACCACTTTGACTAGTCAACTTCTTCTAGGAGCTTCTAGAATAATTTGACTTCTTTGACCTTCTAGGGGATTCTAGATAAATCATGAGGGTTATCCAACTTCACATGGCCATACATCTCTAATCATGAGGAGTTATGTGACATTCCACATATCACCGAAAATGACATGACATATACTATCCATATGGAATAGTTTCTCCTGCAAATTCACTGATATGCATTACATTATTAGTCAATCAAACTTGGGTTCCCTAACCACACTGCTAGGAGACTCAACAACCTAACCATTTGGACTTCAAAAAGCGTCTTCCTGTGAGGTATTTCACCATAAGGGGACCTCTTTGAGAACTTTATCCAAGAGTGTATTCCTATGAGGGATTTCACCATAAGGGGACCACTTTGGAGTTTATCCATTTGGTTCTTCCTATCAACCATGACATTACATAAATGATACAACTCCCTTTAATATCAACACATCATTACGACACCACTTGACATCAACTCTTTGACAATAATTAAATCAATGACCATCTAACCAATAATCAATATATCAATGATACAAACACATCACTATGGCAATACTTGACATCAATCCCTTGACATCAATGACAACATATTACAACAAATTCTAATCCAACAATATTAGTGATCATCTGAGCTAAACCAAAATAATGACCCCTAAAAGGAATAAGAGGCATGGAATACTCTAATTCCCACACTAATAAATGACAAAAGAATGTGCAAAAAACTAAATAATTATGGCTGCAATAATAAACAACAGAAAAACATACAATCATTAAATATTGATTTACTTTGGAAAACCCTTTCACGAGAAAAACCAAACACTCCAAAGAACACTCATTGTATTATTCAACAACTAAAAACTGGTTATAATACATTACAAAGTCTCCATGATCTCAATAGGAGTGTTCAACAACATAAAGGTTCTATAAAACATTTAGTGGCACAGTAGTAAGTTAAAAAAACTCTCAATTAGCCTGCAACCCAAGCATTCAATAAATAGGCATAAGAAAACCATAAACAATTTATTGTTTCTTGATTCTACATGTTGAAAATCATAAAAAAAATTGTGGCCAACTTTTATTGCTCAACATTAATTGCCTTCTTCTATTCAACATTCATTTTCTGCTACTGATTAGCAATCATTGAGATAACTACTCTACTACAAAACTACAAGTTGTATGACACAATTGTCACAACATTCTTCCACTTGGCATATACCTTGCAAGAGTATAAGGGAGAATACATCAAAATGTGCACTCTCATATAAGGGCCTGTTGGCAGCCAATTCACATTTTGTACTGTCCTTATAAGCTGCCTACAACAATGTTTTGCAAACCTTAATTTTTCGTCACATTGCTCAAATAAACGACACTTTTATTTTTGCGCTATTTGCACACTTACCTTCGGGTTTTTTTTCACGACTGTAACCGTGAAAACTTGTTCTTTTGAAGTCGCATTAAAATCTTTATTGAATTTTCATTATCCTCTTTGTCGATATGCCCACCTGCGTTTATATTTTACTTATCATTATACAGTTGGCAAGACCTTTGATCTGTACTCATTTCACATTCTTCGATTGATTGTGTAATTTTATTTCATTGAGTTTGTGATACATTGGGGATTGGATCTACATGTTATTTGATTAATCCACTTGGCTCATTGGTATACATAAAAACGCATTGACACATTGGTTAAATTTTTGGTATGAATCGTTCTATACATCGCATGTCCCATAGTCAAACCCTTGGTATTGGTTTCGATTTGTGTTTTTGGTTTTTAAAACTATGGCATAACGTTTGTTTGCGCTATTGGTTTATCCACTTACCAAAGGTTTCGATTGATTGATTGAAATGGAATAGTTGTAACACATATGCGTTGTGATTTGAATAGTTGAAAGCGCCAACGGTTGTACCATTGGTAATGACTATTCTGCATGGCATAAATAGCTCCACCACCTTCGCACGATGTCATTAATGCTTAACTCTATCCATGTTTCACCTCTGCTAGCATCGGGTAAGCCTGTGAATACTCTCCTCTGGTGTATGCTATGATTCAAACCCTGGCTCATTCACATCACTTACTGTCTTCTCTTCTCTATGGCACCGGCGGTACGAATTGAGTCGAACGGTAGTCAAGCCTTGCTACTATTCGATAACGCCCGGAAAGATTTACAAGATAATGGTTGGCTCACGTTTGTACATAGGTTTGAGGGTTTTAATCTATTTGTTGCACAACAGTTCGCCCTGACTTTTGATGGGTGTAGGGCCAAGATAGGTGACATTCATCTTGAAATCAGTGAAGAGTTTATCAGCTCTGCCACAGGGTTAGCAGCCACGGGCTAGCGATGGTTTAAAAACTCTAAAGTTGTGGAGGTGCCATGGTCGTTATTGTTCCTCTCACGGAAGGTCACATCCTATGAAAGAGGTATTCCCATTTCCACGCTTAAACCAAGGTGGCATGATATTTTGATGGTGGTTAAACAATTCGTGACCTGTGAGGGTCGGTATGGACTAGTTTTTCTTTATCACCTTCGACTGTTAATGAATTTTATGGGTTATCCATTGAACATGATGTTTTACTTCCATCATAGCCTTTATAAAATGTCAAAAAGGTTTAAATGAGAAAATTCCGATAGTATCTTGTTCCACCATGGCCTAATCGGACTCATTGTTGTTCACCACTTAAATCTTCACGGTGATAGTTGGCAAGATTTTATCTCTCGAAATCGTTTTTTCTGATACAGAGCCTGTCCAAATTGACAAGCCTATGGTTAGTGAAACTAAGGTCGGGCCACCCGTGCCTTTCCATGTTCTGTTGCCTTCTCCCAAACCCTCGATCGACCTGGATATCAATTTACCCAACGTCTTAGCAGACAAGGTTGAGGCTGTTAAAAATCCTGTTAGTAAAAAGGTTAAAGGTAACCCTAATATCGACGACAAAGGTAAAAAGAATGCTCAACTCATATCGAGACTGGCTAGGAATAAACCTAAACCTAGTGCTGAGCAGAAATCCATAGTCCTGAGTGAAGACTCAGACTCTGACGTCGAACGTTGCCTAGCTAGTGAGTACCCTTAATCCAAAGGTCTATGCTCTGAGCCACAATATGACTTCGTTTCTAATTTACCCCCTTACCTAAGGAACAATCCTAGTTACCCAGGGATCAAGCTACCTAACGAAACCCTCGGAAATTTAAACAAACCCTCACCCACATTTTCAAAGCCCAGACAGTCGTCATGTAACCAATGTAATGTGTGGTTGGAATGCTACTATACCGATGTTCCTTTATTACAGTTGAAAATCAAATCATTGGAAAACCAAGTCGCAGTATTGACAAGTTAAAGGGACAAGCTTAAAGCAAATGATAAGAAGAAAAAAACTACTGGTTCCATCGTATTTAGGAATGTCGAATCGGCTACAGCCTTCATGAATTCCAAAATGTTATTATCAAGTTGTTTGCTCATCATCCAGGTATGAATTTCGATATCAATTCCGTTCTATGAATTTCTAGATTAATATAATGAATTGAGTTTGGTTTTCAAATAGCTTTGTCTATTGTTCGAAATGACTCTGTCAAAAAAGGTTATGTTGTTCATCTTGTACATTGTTTTCGTTTTCCTAAAATTAAATGAAGTTTTGATTTGGTTACACGATTTGGTCGTGCCAAGTTTAGCAATTGATTGGTTTTCATCGAGTTGGATTCATTTTGAATAATTATGTTGATTCCAATTAACAAAATCAATGGGTTTTTCTTTCAATTGGATTTTGTTTGTATATGATCTAAACATAAGGTTTTTATGCTAAAATTAGAGCACGACTATGTTTTGATTTGATATGATTTCGTTGTATGATTTGATTTTTGAAATGATTTCATAGGATTGAATTGGATTGATAGTTACGATGTAGTCTTTTAAATTGGAAAAACGACTTTGTTTTATCAACATTCTCATTCAGATTTGGATTATATCTGACCTGTGTCGAAGATCTCTTCGCTGAAATCATGGAACTGTTTGATTCATAACGGCTGTAACAAACTCAATTTGTTCAATTCCCTCTTGTTTGGATTGGATTGCTGTGTGTTTTGAGTTAATATGATTGGCTGTTTTGAGTTGGATTCGTATCAAAAATAGATTTAATGTTTCTCTGTTGATCTTAATTTTCAAAATGAGTTTGTTAAACTCAGACCGACATATGTTATCTCTGTTGGATTCTTGTGAGAAAATTCGGCTAGTAGTTTGATTTGAAATGAATTCAAGTGATGATTTCGTTGAATATCAATTGATTTTGTTTCCCACACTTGGCAATAACAAACGATCGAATGAGTCCTATAGATCCTGTTATCAACTGGCTAATTTCATTATGATTTTGGTTGTGATTATTTACACACTAGTTTTGATTCTATTCGCTAATGGCATGGATCGTTTGTTTATGTTAATACAGTTACATCAATTTGAAAATGATCTTGTTGTTTTCGTATGGATTCAATCGTGTTTCCTGTTGATGGATAAGGCAGTATAAACGATTGCATATGATTTGTTTAACTGAATCGATTTCAATTTGATATGAAAGTGATTTCATTACTGTTTCGATACGATTTTGTATAACCGAATTGGTAACGAATTAAACAGAGCGTACCCATCTCTGTAGTCATTTGATTGATCTAAGTCTTGTTTGATCTCAAATTAGTATAACAATTTCAATTTGAATGATTCATTTGTCTTTCAAATAGCTATTAGATACTTGTTAATAGTTGAATTTAACTCTTTAAAGATTTGAATTAATTTTAATGTTGATTCTGTGTCTGATTTAGACCAGCTACAGAATCGCAAGATTCTATAGCTAGTCTTTAGGATTAGATTTTTATCAGTTCTATCAACAAAGTATCCTCCTAACTTGTCCATTTTTTACCTTTTTTTGGTACATCGGAATTGCATTAGGCATGTTGTGGCAGTCCAGGAGATATTTGAGTGATACAATTTTATTTTAGGTTCCTAGTTTAGTTAGACTTGGGATATTTTCTCAGATTTTCTGTAAACAGTTTGATAACTTCCACAGGGATGTTTTACCCTGTGGAAAGTCTTTAAATACTTATTATTTTTTGTAATAAGGATCATCCTCACTTGTGGGAGAACCAAGCTATGGATTTCTAATACAAACTGAGACAAGAGTTGATGTCTTGCTACAACTTTCGCTTTCAATATATCAAGATTTTGTTTCAAGTTTATGCATGTCACTTTGCAGTTGATTATAGACTACTTTAGCTATCATAATCTATTGCAGGATGATATGATTTGATTAATATTTTATCCATATCTGATTTCTTTCATTATTTAAAAGTACAACAATTACTTGGTTTCAATTAATGAATCGCAGATTTCTCTTCTTCGTTAATTGAATCATGTTGTATAGATCTTTGCATACAGGTTTATCTAACTGTGAAGATTTATAAATCAGAAGATTGTTGTAGTTTTTATGTCTTGTTTGTCCTGTAATCATATTTGAAGAGCACTGTAGCTAATTGTTTATGAGAAGTTCGTGGATAATTTGGTGCGGGTTTCCTCCCTTCGATCAGCTAAGACAATCATCATATACAGGACAAACTTGGAGTGTTTCTTCAGGTTAGTTTTTATTTAGTATTTAATAGTGAATTTGTTAGTATAGTATAAGTAATTTAGTTAGATATATGTTTAGTTTAGATTTGTAGTTAGAATTAGTATATTAGTTGTTAGTTTAGTTAGTTTTTGCTTTATTTCTTTTCATAAAATTAGAAAATTAGAAAACAATAGCTCTCGCTGTCTTAGGACAGAATACAAATGAGTTTTTTAGGTTTTCATTCAAATCTGTAAATTGTAATTATTGTATATTTTATGAATAAGATTTATTTCTGTTAGTAGTTAGATATTTAATTTCTTAGAGTTAGAATAGTATTAGATAGTAGATTGTATATATATAGAATAGTTAGATTAGTTTATTAGTTTGTTTTAATAGTTAGTTTTAGTTAGATTAGTTAATTTAGAGTAGTTTTTTTTTTTTTTCTTAGGACTTAGATCGGCTAACGGAGCCGCTAAACCCGTCAGGGTGGTTCATCCCAAACGGCTTGGGTTATTTAGACAACCCCAGACCGGTTCCACTCTCCCAGATGACGGACGGTCAATTTCGCCCGTCAACAAATGGCGCTAGAAGGAGGGCCTGAAATGAATTAATGGCATGAGGCAGTCGTAAGACTCCTCCACCACCTAATCGCTCACCTATAGTGCTTAGAAGCCATTCGAACGATAACATTCCCCTTCAAAAAACAACCACATCAACCGACGATCCACGGGTCACAGTTGAACCAACAACCCCTAATCCTATAGGTGGTGACATACAAGAGATTGTCCGTCAATCTCTTATAAGAACTCATAGTGCCTTGGCCTATTTGAGGCAGCCTAACCGTCCATTGGACCAACCTTTAGATTTCTCTGATATCAGAGAACAATTAGGAGGCACTAATCTCACTGTGAATCCTACAGATCCAATCCTAAATCCTACTGTAGGAGGATCTGGGATACCTCCTTCACCACCTCCATCATCTCCTTCTTCTTCTGGAGGAGATTCTTCTGACGAAGGCAGTTCCCCTTCTCATCCTTCCACACCCACTACACCAATGGAAAATCAGAACAACCTTGCTAGACCTTGGCTTGATCAGGATGCCGTAGTTGTACCTGGAGCTCAGCATCCTTTACCTAAACATCCGGAGAAATGGCTTCCCAAGTTTGACCCTGATTCAAAACAGATCGCTGAGGATCACATTAAAAAGTTCATGTTATCCATAAGACTCCACAATGTCGAACATGAAGACGTTGTTTGTAGGTTGTTTCCCTATACTTTCGAGGGAAATTCATCCACATGGTACTTTGCCCAACAACCCCATACCATCGTGTCTTGGGAAAAGTTTGAGTCATGCTTTTTGGAAAATTTCGGAGATAGTAAGCCTCCCGAAGTCCTAGTCGTGGACATGTCTAGCTTAAGAATGAACCCAAAATAAAACGTTCAAGACTTTAATAAAAGATTCTTAACACTTAAAAACAGAATCCCTATAGATTCCATGCCTACTGAGAATCGTATAATAGCATACTACACTAAAGCTTTGCATCAAAGTATATCTATTTGGGTTAAACGATCTAAGAAAGCCACGTTGTTAGAAGCCTTTGAGGAAGCTAGCCAAATTGAAAAAGATATACTTAGCCTTAAATACTTTACTAGCAACGAAATAGAGACTAGTCCTTCTTCCAAAAAGAAAATCGAAATCCTCCCCAAACCTACTCAAAGTAAAACACAACCTGAAAGCTCAGATTTAGAAAACTTAACTAAAGTTGTTCAAAAACTGTCAAATCAAGTTATAGACTTAAAAAGGACGACTGAAGAAGCTTCCTCGAGCAAAGGAACTTACAAACCCCCATTACGGAAGCCTTTTCCTACCAACCGACCTAATCCAACCACCGAAGGCCTTAATCTAGAAAGTCTGCAATGCGCCCTTCAAACAATTCTAGAAGCCCAAGATAACTTGATGCCTCCTGAGATTCCTGAGGAGGTAGTTGAACAAGAGATAGCTCAAGAAGAGGAGTCTTCTCCAAACATTTTTGGACACTTCTCGGATAGCATCTTTCAAGCTAACTTTGAGACAGTACATCCCTATAATACCAGGAGTAAGACAACAAACAAACCTTCTTCCGAAAACACTACAACTTCACCTCCAAAGCAATCTAAATCAGCTGAAACTAAACAGAGAAATGTGAACCCCAACTTAGATTATGATGTAGTTGAAGATCTTAAAAAGTTAAGGGCTAACATTTTTGTTTATGAGTTATTGAAATTTCCATTTCTGCTACAAAAAATGTTACAAAATATCTCAGAGAATGGAAAAAATGGTAATTCAAGTGGTAACAAGGTTGTGCAGAACAAAGTTCCTCAGAAGACTTCCACTAAAAGCAATCATGATCCTCAAGATAAAGGAAGTCTTCCTGTAAGTAATGTAAATAATGTAAATGACATAGATAAAGTAGCTTTAGAAACTGTGAGTAAAAAACCACAAGCTACCACTCTTAGTACTCGCAAAAATGTACCTCCATTTTTGTTAACTTTTGAAATCTTTAATAGAAACGTGCATAATTGTATGGTAGACTTAGGAGCATCATCCAATGTGATGCCATGGTCTATCTGCCAAAAGATTAACGTTGAAGTTGAACCCTCCACCTTAAAAATCATACAACTTGATCGGACCAATGTTAAAGTCATAGGAGAACTAAAGAATGTGCTTATTAGATTATTGTCTAACCCCAAGGTTCATCAGGTCATTGATATTATTGTTGTGGATATTCCAGAAGTGTATGGTCTATTTTTAAGAAGGGACTGGTCGGAGCAGCTACACAGCTATTTCGCGACAGATTGGTCTCACCTATGGCTTCCAGAGAACGACAAGCCTAACAAGATCAAGGTAAATCGTGAGCACTACCTTAAGTTCACGGTCACTGATTTGAACGATCCCAATGAACCATTTACACCTTCTGCTGATTCACCCAAAGTACAAGGGATGGACACCTTCTTCAACAATTTCATGGTCGAGGCTTCAGCTATCACCAATCCAGAACAACAGTCCGAGATTGTAGCATTGATGCCAACAACTTCCACACAATGGTCTCATGTACCCGATGGAAATCAAATTTGGTCTCTTTATTTCGACGGGTCAAAGTCCAAAGAAGGAGATGGTGCAGGCTATGTTATTATCGATCCGACAAGTAACAAAACATTGATTGCATGTAGGTTGGAATTTTAATGTACTAATAATACTGCAGAGTATGAGGCTTTACTGCAAGGTCTCAGAAAAGCTTTGGATATGAACATTCAAAATTTGACCATCTTTAGCGACTCCAAAATAGTGGTTAGACAGGTAAGAGATTCTATCCACTATTTGTCTCTACATCTCAAAAGCTACCAATCTGAGGTATGGAATTTAATGAGTAAATTTTTTGCTTTCAATATAAATTCTATTCCTAGATTGAATAACTCTGAAGCAGATTTATTAGCTAATGTAGATTCTAAACTTCTTCCTGCAGAAGGCTTGTCCCCAGATGCATTCTCCGTTGAGCTGTTGTTCCAGCCATCCGTTCCCGACAACATCATGAACTGGAGGGTCTTTGACGACGATCAACAGATCATTAACTTTCTGCACATGGAAGAAACTTTTCAAGGCGCGGTGATAGACAAACACACGCACAAAGACAATTTGTGTGATTTCACGGTAATACCAGATCCGAGAAATCCTGAATGTTCATCAGATATGGTAAAATCAATCCCTAAATCTGTAGTTAGATTAGAGAAGTTTTATGATCTTCAATATAAATTTAAAATGACGGTCAACTGTAAAACCAATAGTTCCTCGTTATTATATGAGAAAGTAAACTTAGGAACCAATGATAATCCGCAGTGCATTAATCTAGGGTTGGGGTGTTCTCAACAAGAAAAAGCTTCATTTATTAAATTTTTCAAAGAATTTAAATATTTATTTGCATGGACATATGATGACCTTAAAACTTTCGACCCTAACATCATACAGCATGTCATTCCTATGAAGCCCCAAACCTTACCCTTTCAACAAAAATTGAGAAAAATGCACCCTAAGCTCGAACCGACCGTTCAAAAAGAATTGAATAAGCTACTAAATGCTAAGATAATTTTTCCTGTTAGACACACTCAATGGGTTTCTAACCTTGTCCCAGTCTGGAAGAAAAGTGGATAAATTCGACTCTGTGTCGATTTCCGAAATCTTAATAGAGCGTCTGATAAAGACAAATATCCTGTCCCACCCATGGAACAGATCCTTCAACATGTATCTGGTTCTGAGAGACTAACCTTATTGGATGGTTTCTTGGGGTACAACCAAGTCCTGATGTCTCCACCAGACCAACTTAAAACTACCTTCCGCACCCCGTGGGGCACTTATGCTTATCAAAAAATGCCCTTTGGATTGATTAATGCTGGTGCCACTTTCCAGAGAGCAATGGAAATTGCTTTATGAGGCCTAATCAATCAGTCCGTCGTAGTTTACTTAGATGATGTTACCGTCTTTTCTAAAAAAAAAACCGATCATCTAGCTCACTTACGAGCCGTTCTACAACGATGTCGTAAATACGACATCTCCTTGAATCCTAAAAAATCCATCTTTGTGGTAGAATAGGGTAAACTCTTGGGATTTATTGTGTTAAGCGAAGGGATGATTATCGACCCCGAAAGGACTCAGGTCATCGCAAAACTTCCCCCTCCTACATCCAAAAAATCCATGCAGTCTTTCTTAGGCCAGATTAATTTTGTGAGAAGATTTGTCCCCAGTTTCTCCGAAATGGTCAGGCCTTTACAGAATTTTATTAAGAAAGACACCCAATATCACTGAGGACCCCTAGAAAATCAATCTTTTAATGCAATAAAAAAGGCCATAATAGACTCTTCGTCTCTCATGAGCCCAGAATTTTCTCAAGACTTTACACTCTACACTTTTGCTTCTGACCATTCCTATGTCGTCGTCCTAACCCAAAAGAATGTCGAGAACAATGAAGTACCCATTGCCTTTATGAGCTCTGCTTTCAAAGGCATTGAACTTAATTACCCAGTGGTAGATCGACAAGCCTGCACTGTTTTCAAAGCAGTCAAACACTTCCGGTCCTATCTTTTGAAGTCAAGGGTGAAAGTCATTGTCCCTTACCCAACCGTCAAGAACCTGTTAGTGCAGAAGGAACTAGGTGAAAAGAGAGATAACTGGGTCACCTCCTTGCAGGAGTACGACTTAGAAATCACCCCAGCTCAGATAGTGAGAGGCCAAGGGTTATGCAAGTTAGTTGTTGATTCCGCAGTGGGACAACAAGAAGAAAGTGATATGTCAAACCTAGGACAACACGATCAAAATCTAATATGTTGCACACAAAACCCTGTCAGTCCTTGGTATGATGATATAAGGTTCTGTCTTGAACATGGGTCAGCCCCCCATCACTTGGATCCCGCTAAAAGAAGAGCGTTGAGATTAAAGTCTACCTCCTTTCATCTGGTTAATGGTATCCTGTTTTGTCAAAATTTTGACGGCGTACTGATGCGTTGTCTTGAAAAAGACGAAGCAGAAAAAGACTTGCTAGAATTGCATGCAGGAGCAGCTGGTGGTCATTTTGGTGGTGACGCCACTGCTCATAAGTCTTTAAGAGCCAGTTATTACTGGCCCATGCTTTTTAGAGACGCCCATGCCTTGTGTCGTAAATGTATCATTTGTTAGAAAGCATCAATGCGGTTACGAAAACTAGCCTTTCCTTTGCAACTCGTTTTAGTAGATTCTCCTTTTCGGCAGTGGGGCCTTGATATCATAGGTCCAATCAAACCTCCATCCTCACAACAAAACAAGTTTATTTTGACAGCAATAGACTATTTTACCCGATGGTCTGAAGTTGCTGCATTAATAACTGTCAACACCAGTCAGGTAATTGCCTTTCTAAATTTGAATATTATCACTCGTTTTGGTATCCCTGACTGTTTAGTATTCGAAAACGCTTATTACTTTTCCTCTCTTGATATGAACGAGTTCACTTTGGAAAAAGGAATTAAATTGAATTATTCTGCTAGTTATTACCCCCAGGGCAACGGATTGGCAGAATCAACAAACAAGAATTTGATTAAAATCATCAAGAGAACGGTGGTTGAAAATCACAAGAATTGGCACAGTGCACTGTTAAACGCACTGTGGGCTGATAGGGTAACGTCAAAAGCTGCTATAGGCAACTCCCCCTTTTTTCTCATTTATGGCATAGAAGCAATTCTGCCACCTCACATTCTTCTTCCTTCACTTCAGTTATCACAGAAAATTCAAGAAGAAGATTGTCCCCCTTTGGAAAACCGAATTAGCACTTTAATGAAGCTAGAAGAGGTAAGAGCCCAAGCTAAACATAAGTTAGATCAGCATCAACTATTGGTTAAAAGCTGGTTCGATTCTAACTCTGCTTCTGATAGGAATTTTGAAGTAGGTGATCTTGTCTTAAAATGGGACAAACCACATGAGGGAAAGGGAGAGCACACGAAATTTCAAAACTTGTGGCTTCGACCATTTTTAATTGCTGAAAAGTTGGGTCCCAATTCTTTCCAATTGTAGAATCTTGAGGGGTAGCCTGACACCTATCCGGTGAATGGCCAAGCCTTGAAAAGATACTTTGCTTGAAAACAACCCTTATACGATATGTACATATTTTGCTTTTGTTTTCTTTTTCGTTTGCTTTTGTTTTTTGATTTTTCCTTTGAGTTTATCAGTTTGTGTTTTTGGAAATACACATACCTGTATACTGAGCTTTTCAGACAAAGAAAATAGAAAATTCCTTCGCTGAAATAACTGCTAAGAAAATTGCATAAAAATCAATGGTATTTTTCTGAAATTTATATCTGTGATGGCAAAACGTCTGTTGTTTGAAAGAAGTTGACTGATTTTGATCTCTGAGTAAATCTTGTCATGATCATCTATTATCTTTTTACGTTGTCCCTATTCCTTAAGGGAATGACTCAGAATATGTTTCCCTACCTTAGGAAGTTGTTTTTGTAAATAAAACATCTCTGGATCTTAATAAAGGACAGTTCTAAAAAAAAATTCTGATGAGGTCTTAAAAAATATGTTAAAATATCATGATTTTCAGCGTCAGCCCGCTCAACTATATATCATTGAAGAAAAACAAAACAAAATAAATTATTAATTGAGCTGTGGGAAGTGCTTGTAAACCCGCTGGGATGCTGAACAGGTCTGCTGGAAGTGGGTAAATGCATGCATGACGCCAAGATAACTTCGTCGGGGTACTGAACAGGCCTGCTGGCAGCGAAGCAATGTTGGGTTTATGAAAATTTGCAAATAAGAAACCTCTTAACTATAAAACATCCTTTATTCTGATCTGGAACTTCTTGGTAGGATACAGATGTCAGAGTGGGTTAAATGGAAACCCTGTCGAGGCTATGGATGCTTGCTGGCAGCAGTGGCTCTGTCAACAGTATTGGAGATTTTATCTTTAACATCATGACTTGTTGGTCTTAAGACTGTTATCTGTTTTCATCTTTTAAAACACTGCTGGAATAGTTGGTTAATGATGATGTTTATACAATTTTCTGGTTGTTGTTTTTGAGTTGGAATTATCTTTGCGGTCCTAATCTGAATTTGTTCTTTTGGCAGAGATAACTGCTTCTACCAGTGTGTCGCCATTGTTGTCAGCCAATTCATATTTTGTACTGTCCTTATAAGTTGCCTACACCAATGTTTTTCAAACCTTAATTTTTCGTCGCATTGCTCAAATAAATGACACTTTTATTTTTGCGTTATTTGCACACTTACCTTCGTTTTTGTTTTCATGACTGTAACCATGAAAACTTGGAATTTCGAAGTCACATTAAAATAATTATTGAATTGTTGTTATCCTCTTTGTCGATATTCCCACCTGCGTTTATATTTTACTTATCATTATACAGTTGGCAAGACCTTTGATCTGTACTCATTTCACATTCTTCGATTGATTGTGTAATTTTGTTTCATTGAGTTTGTCATACATTGGGGATTGGATCTAAATGTTATTTGATTAATCCACTTGGCTCATTGGTATACATAAAAACTCATTGACACATTGGTTAAATTTTTGGTATGAATTGTTCTATACATCGCATGTCCCATAGTCAAACCCTTGGTATTGGTTTCGATTTGTGTTTTTGGTTTTTAAAACTATGTCATAACTTTTGTTTGCGCGATTGGTTTATCCACTTACCAAAGGTTTCGATTGATTGATTGAAATGGCATAGTTGTAACACATGCGTTGTGATTTGAATAGTTGAAAGCGCCAACAGTTGTACCATTGGTAATGACTATTCTGCATGGCAGAAATAGCTCCACCACCTTCGCACGATGTCATTAATGCTTACCTCTATCCCTGTTTCACCTCTTCTAGCATTGGATAAGCCTGTGAATACTCTCCTCCGGCGTATGCTATGATTCAAACCCTGGCTCATTCACATCACTTACTGTCTGCTCTTCTCTATGGCACCGGTGGTGCGAATTGAGCCGAACGGTAGTCAAGCCTTGCTACTGTTCGATAACGCCCGAAAATATTTGCAAGATAATGGTTGGCTCACGTTTGTATAGAGGTTTGAGGGTTTTAATCTATTTGTTGCACAATAGTTCACCTTGACTTTTGATGGGTGTAGGGCCAATATAGATGACATTCAGCTTGAAATCAATGAAGAGTTTATCATCTCTGCCACAGGGTTAGCAGCCACGGGCCAGCGATGGTTTAAAAACTCTAAAGTTGTGGAGGTGCCATGGTCGTTATTGTTCCTCTCGTGGAAGGTCACATCATGTGACAGAGGTATGCCCATTTCCACGCTTAAACCAAGGTGGCATGATCTTTTGATGGTGGTTAAACAATTCGTGACCTGTGAGGGTCGGTATGGACTAGTTTTTCTTTATCACCTTCGACTATTAATGAATTTTATGGGTTATCCATTGAACATGCCGTTTTACTTCCA
>WSFP011305002.1:0-44456 GCA_009831015.1 Picea engelmannii | reverse complement strand
TTTGTTTTATTTAGATTAGTCAGATTTCTTAGCTCAGATCATTTCTCTCTGGTTTTCATAGAAGACCTTAGAGCGGCCAACGGAGCCGTTAAACTCGTCAGGGTGGTCCATTCCAAACGGCTTGGGTT
Organism: Picea engelmannii; assembly: GCA_009831015.1. Classification (NCBI taxonomy): domain Eukaryota; kingdom Viridiplantae; phylum Streptophyta; class Pinopsida; order Pinales; family Pinaceae; genus Picea; species Picea engelmannii. Next base: position 44,328 of record WSFP011305002.1, on the reverse strand, counting down.
ATTTAGACAACCCCGAACCGGTTCCACTCTCCCAGTTGACGGACGGTCAATTTCGTCCGTCAACAGGTTTGAGACAAAATATCCATCTGAGCACCCTATGAACTCTTCGATCCTGCAGCCGTCATGGAAAAACTCAAAAAATAAACCCAAGAAGTTTCGGCAGAAAATCGCGGCTTTTTCTGGAAAAACCCTAAAAAACTGCCGAACTTAAAATGCTCATAACTTCACTTCCCGGACTTCGTTTCGGCTGATTTTTTTTTTGAAATTGGGTGAAATTGTGATAAGAACTCAGATATGTAATTTATTTGGGCAAATTCGTCCTCCAAATTCTACAGAAATAAAAATAAATCGCGTCGTCTTCCGCAGAAAAAACCCTGAAAAATTGCAGATTTTAAAACATCAATATCTTGACCTTCCGGACTCCGTTTCGTACTATTTTTTTTTTTTAACTTGGGTGTTTTTCTAAGAGGAACTCAGATATACAACCATTTTCTACAAATTTTGACAGAAATATACTAAAAATGTCTGGAATGTCGCGGCCCTCTTTTTTCTTCTCCGAAAAAAAAATCTACAAAAATAAAAAATAGTTGCCCACAACTCCGGCCAAGGAAAGTGCTCTGATACCACTTGTTAAGTACCTATATCAGATCTGAATATATAATCAACACAATTACTGAATACACAATAGATCCACAAAGCAAGATAGAAGAAACCACACTTTATTATTACCAAACCCTTGAGGTAGGGCAACACCATACAATGGATCCTATTATGGAAGGGATCCTCTCCTGTTCACTTGCCTCTTCGAGGGGGAATCCTCCTATTGAGCTACCACTCACAATACAATAATTCTCTTCATTTCTCATTACATTGCTTGAGCCCCTTTATATAGTGCTACTATCACCTAAGAACATTCTAGAGGAGGAATCTTCTAGAAGTAGAACCTTCTAAGAAGTCCTCTTACATTCATTATATCTAACTACCATAGTGGGCCTTATTTAATAATATAGTGGACCTAGTCCACCTTACATTGAATGACCACATTCTCATATATTAAATGACTTCCACTAATAACACATAACTACATTCCCATTGGGTACCTCCCTAGGTACCCCATATTACCCCCCTAGGTATACCACAAGGATTTAGGTGATGGGAGTTTGACGGAGTTGATGAAAAAGTCTTAAAATCTGAGTGGAAAAATAACACAAGGACAAGATGCTTCGAAATATCATAAAATAATGTCGAGGCCCTCCTTTTATACGTGCCTATCGATATCGGGGATTGGGGAAAACGGTTTTGAATAGACCACTTTTCACCCCGATGTGCCTCTGATGATGCCACGCGTCCACGAATGAAACCACGGTAGTTTTCCCTGGCCCACCTTCGACTAATTATCCTTTGTGCTGCTTCATTGCCTGATATGTGCCTTAGCTGTTGATCCGAGCTACTTCAAAATCTACGGTCTGTCGGGTTCTACCTTTCATGCCTCCGCTATATTTGTCCACATGTCACCATATGTGACCTTATTCTCCAAACTATCACGCTTCCACAGCGATGTAGCTCTTTGCTAAATTTTCGAGACTTGGATCTTGTCTAAAATATGTTATGGTGATAACATAGGCTCCAATTGGGGATGCTATCTTCCCTGTGAGGTAGAAAATAACTTGTAGAACCAGTGCCTGATCCATTGGGATGATCCCAAAACATGTGTGTGTACCCTGCTTCGACCTATCACCAATGTTTGTTGAAAACCAAACTTTGTACACTGCTCTCAACTGCATACTGAACACTAAATACACCGCTAAAATCTAACTGTACACACTACTGAAAATCCAAACTGAAAAATGCTTGACCAACAAGCTTATTCGCCTGCTCCTATCTACTCTATCTGCTGAAATGAACTGCCAATCAAGTGAAATCAAAATGCCAGTGTAACCATGAAATCATTTTATCCACTGTTTGTTTACTTTGCACAAGCTTGCTCCAAATCCTGCTTACTGATAATTCATTTAAAATTTCATCCATAAATCCAAATCTCAAAAAATTAAAAACATTTGGACTGTTCACTGCCTCCAACAAAACTGTAAATGGATCCTCTAAAATATGCACAAAAAAACAATCGTGTTTCACCCCTTCCACTGCATTCTTGTTTTCATGTGATTTAACATGTTGATTACAACCAAGAGGCTGAAAAATCTGTTGAGATTGTTGGAAATAACAATATTTTGAATCAGAAGACAGTGTTGGCTGAAATGAAACCCCTGGTGGAAAGAAATCCATGTCTAACAATGATTTTTATTTACCATCATCTTTATTTCCACGTTGTTAGTTGAGCATAGACTGTAAATATGAATTGAGACAACATTCCATCTAATCAGCAACATAATCATTAAATGCATGAGAAGGTTGTTGGTATTCCTCATTGATAACAATTTGCTCATGTAAAACAGTGCCACTGTGAATGCAATCAGACTTCCCTACTTCCTCTGTTATCTCATGATTTGCTTTCAACAATTCAAAGGAAGAAAAACATAATGGAAGATATTTTTCATTTGCAAATCCACTGCTTTCTTCATATTTAACATTATGCCTAGAGGATTTCTGATTTGAAACATTATATACATTTTGTTTCAACAGTTCGAAAGAGGAAAAACACAATGGCAATGTTCTTTCACCTTATTCAAAACCTTCTTCATTTTCTTCACTGTTGTCATAGGCACATTTTTCAATTTCTTTGGATTGTTGAACACACTCATTTTCAGATTCTTCTTCAACCAATGGCTGCAAATTTGTATTGACAATACCTTCTACATAACAAGTAACAGGGTCATCAAACACATGAGAAGATTGTTGCAATTTCTTGTCAACTTTTTTCAGTGAATCGATGTGATTTGGCATCAACACACATTCCTTTGCTTCAATTATTATCTTAGAATTTTCTTTCAACAATTTGAAAGAAGAAAAGAATAAAGGTAAAGAATTCCCTTCAGTTGATTCAATACTTTCTTCTTTGTAACTGTGATATGTAGGTTGATTTCTCTCATTACATTGCTGAAAAGGAACATTTGTTGATAGAGAACATGCATTTGGTTGTTCTATGAAGTCATACTCATAATCATCATCATATTCATCATATATAGGCAAATCATCAATATATGGGATGTCACCCAACAAGAACAAACTTGGAACATCAACCTGCTCTTCAACAGACTGATTTGCAAATTCATCTTCTTGACTGTCTACAAATGAATGCATAAAACAATTATCCCCATGCTTATCATGGGATGGATCAAAAGCTAAATCAACACCTCCTCTTTCAACAAGTGGAATATAATTTTTTGCAAAATCATTAGTATTGGAAACTTCAAGAGGACCTATGATATTGTCAATTCTATGGTCAGGATTCCAATCAACTATTTTCTGTTCATATTCACTTTCATGTTCTTGAGCATTCAACCCCTCATTTTGGATATGTTTACATGCTTGGATGTTGTGTTTAATGTCTTGGGCATCATTAAACATTTGTTGTAAGGACTTAGGTCTTTTTTCCATCAGGAGGAAATATTAATCTAGATGAAGATCAGTTGCATAATCGAGCATGGCAGCAGCTTCAGTGGGTTGAATTTCTTTGGAAAAATTGTAATAGATACTGGAAAACCTTCTAGTGAATATAGAAAGAGTTTCATTTCTCTTCATTTTTAAGGAATAGAACTCTATAATCTGTAGATCCAAAGATTTCTTCCTGTCCCAAAACTTTAAAAATGCATCCTTCAATTCCTCCCATGAGATAATTGTCTCTGGCTACAAATGTTTAAACCAATATTTGGTGTCTCCTTTCAAGGATTGAGAGAAGGCCCTCAAACAAACATCATCATGGTCAATCTCAAACAAATCTATAAAATTCTCAAACCCCTGGATGTGTTTTTCAGCTGAGATGGTATTAGGTTCCCCATCAAACATAGGTAGGTACTCATAGTGTTTTGGAGGAAAATCATGAAGGATGCAGGGTAACTTTAAGGGTCTGTATCTATGCTAAGTCTTGGATAGTGTTGGATGAAGTGCAGGAGATGAAATATCAACCCTGGTTTCATGAGGCTCATCAACTTGGTTATGGTCATCACATGGCCTAGATGGAAAAATTTTATCAAAATCAGTGATACAGTGAGGATATGCGTGTAAAAATTTAAGAGGAGGATATACAATTGCAAGATTATCATGATCATCATTAGAATGCAGCATGTTCAAGGAAGGAGCAGAGGCAACTTATAACAAACAATAAAATGCCTTGGAAAAAATCCAATTTTAAGTACTTGTTTTGTTCCATAATGTCTTTTCATACCTCTGTCAAGGGATCTCATTTTCCAGAGGAGTCTCTGAATTACATTTGAATCTTGAGTGGAGTCGCCAATAATGTTTTGGAAGCTGGATTTTGTATTGAGAGTGGATTCGCCATTGAAAATTTAAATTTATGGTTTCTTCTACCAGTGGAATCACCTTCAGACTGATTTTTTGATGTGTGGAGTCGCCAGAGTAGGAATACAGCCAATATGTGCCCAAGTGTTTTCTTTTCTCAGACCTTATAACTCAACCATGTCATTCTTTCCTAGGGAAAATTTTGTAAATTCGTCCTCACCAATGGCGCCAGAATGTTAGCACTCTGTAAAAAATTTCTGGTTCATAGATAAACGACAGAGGTAACCGTTTCAACCTACTTTAGAGCTGAAGTACTAGCCTGTTCAACTCAGAGAGGGCTCGCTCATGTCACTTAATGTTTCTTTCGTAATCAGTGGCTAGATTTGGTTTGTTTTGGGGGGTTTTATAAAGTTGTTGGACAAGAAGAGGAGGGACACTCAGGGCTATGGAGTCAAAATTCTAAAAATGAATGAAAACACTGACTGGCCAATAGAACTTTCCAGAGGATAAAGGCTAAGTGAGGCAATGAATCTGAGTTGTAAATTGAAATTTGCAGAGTGTAAGAGGAAAGGGGAAAAACAAGTAACTGCATCAGATCATTAATAAAATTAGTTATGAATTAGTTAGGAAGAAATACACACAGTTTAAATTGTTTCAGCCGAGAGCATCAAGAGATGAATTATGGGATTTTAACTATCCAATTCAAACAGAAGACAGTGTAAATGGAATTAAAGAACACAGGAAATGCATACAATGAGGGAAGACAAAGCTCATATCACCACCATTAGAATATTTTCATAGAGACTTCAAAAGCTTTTGCATATGTATTCAATTCAGTCCCAGAAAAATTACAATAGAGTCCAAAACCAACAGAATTTGTGCCCTTGCACTTTTTCCCCCTATTAATACACTCAGAACCTCTAATACTTATATAATTTGAGTTCCTTCAGTGTGCAATCAGTTACAATAACTGAAATGAAACGTTTCAGATTCTACAATGATTACAAGTGACACTTTTCAGAAAAAAAAGGTTTCATGATCCCTGCAGATTCCTCTGATGCTCCAGCTCCTTCATCTGCAACGTTCTCTTTGAAATGTCACTTATACACTTTCAAATCTCTGTAAACCTTTTCACCATGAAGAGGCATTTCATTTATTAGAAATTCCATAATTGTTGTTGAAATGCACTCCTGGAAAAATGTTGCACATTAAACATATGATAAATGGTGTATTTATTACATCGAGCTTGGGCTAGAGTGGTTTAATCCAAACTACTTTTACCCCCGTTATGCTCCACGTAAAAACACATGTCCACGAAAGAAACCATGGTAGTTTTCCCCGACCCACCTTCACATAATTAACCTCCTCACTACTTCAATCCCCAATATGTATGTGCACCCTCCTTCCAACCTTTGACTTTTCCACATTATAAATTGATATTTGTGTCCATGATTTGACGTGATTCCATAAATTAAATATCGGATTAAATATAAATATAAATATTTTAATATAAAATATTTATATTAATAATAATAAACCCTTTTTTTATTTTCTAAGGACTTTGGGCATATGAGGCTTAACACATGACTTTGTGGATAAGATAAGGGTGATTAATAAAAGGAATATTTTTTATTTTCAATGGGAATATGAAAATAAGCATAAAAATGAATGAAGAGATGGAACTAAGGGATTTATATAAGCCATTAAAGCTAGGTATAGGTTTGGGGCATTCGCCAAAATTTTGACTCATGGAGGACGTGACTATTTTGGATGATCAGTTGAGTGAAGGATTTAGGTGATGGGAGTTTGAAGGAGCTGATGAAAAAGTATTAAAAGCTAAGTGGAAATATAACAAAAGGAAAAGATGCTTCGAAATATCATAAAATAATGTCGGGGCCCTCCTTTTATACGTGCGTATTGATATCAGGGATTGGGGAAAATGGTTTTGAATAGACCGCTTTTCACCTTGATGTGACTTTGATGATGCCACACATCCATGAACAAAACCATGATAGTTTTCCCCAGGCTGCCTTCAAAAAAGTATCCTTCATGCTGCTTCATTGCTTGATATGTGCCTTATTCGTTGATCCAAGTTGCTTCAAAATCTACGGTCTGTCGGGTTCTAACTTTCGTGCCTCCATTATATTTGTCCACATGTCACCATATGTGACCTTATTCTCCAAACTATCATGCTTCCATAGTGATGTATCTTTTTGCTAAATCTGGATCAGTGGTATCAAAGTGGTATGCTCCTTGTCATTCTTAATGCATGTCCCTAACGAGGTCAGGGTACAAAGAATTGGGTCTCAAGCTTGTTTTTGTTAAGGAAAAAATCTCTCACATGCCCAAGCAACCTCTCATGGCGGGAGAAAATAAAGATGAAGGGAGAGGATATCCTTTCAAAATGTTGCTCAAGGAAGCCCTCACACAACAAAGGAATGAAATGATGGGTAGTTTTTTGAAAATCCTTCGGTGACTACCAACAAGCAACGCATCTTCCTCAAACAGAAGTTCCACCCCATTCAAGGTATAAATCAACTTTTATATTCCCATATTTTAAGGTCAGATAGATGCATATGCGATAGAAAAATGGTTAAAACTACTAGAAGGTTATTTTTTTGTTCATAACTTTTCGAATAGATAAAATATTATGTTTGTGCTCCTGAAAGTCGTCCCCCATGTCAAATATTGGTGGGATACTTTCTGTGAGAAAAAGGAAATAGAGGAACCCTCATTATTTACAGTCACGGTCACCTGGAAGTCCTTAAGGGACTCTATCAAGGAACAATACTACCCTATTGGAAGTTATGACAACCTGTATACAAAATTGACCACACTGCGGCAGGAAAGAGACCAAGTAGTTCCAGAGTTAACAAATATATTTTATACCTTGTACGCCAAGATGGGTATCAAATATTCTAAGTGACATATGGTGCTCAAGTATCGTGGTGTTCTACATAGATAAATCTAGGACGAAATGGATTTTTTGGACATATCGTCCTTGGGTGCAACCTATGCCATCCAAATCGAGAAAAAGCTTAAACAAATCATGCAGAAATTTGGGTCTGGGAACCCCTCACATCGGAAGCAAGTAAAGGGAAGACCCAACCCACAGAACAAAGGATAGAGAAAATATGGATAGCCTTAGGAAAACCAGTCTAGGATGCAAGCAAAGAAGGACACCATAAAGACAAAGAAAGATATCGGGAAGTGGTGTGACTTCCATAAGAGCCCCTGGAATAACATTGTGGATTGTCGCTCCAAGCAATCGTTGGTGGCTAAGGTGAAAGCATATAAATTAGATGTGGGTTCTGACTCTGAGTTAGAACTAGAAAGGGGGAGACATATCATTGACGTGGAACCTGGTGCCACTGTTTCTACCACCAAGGTCCAACCCGGTGAACCAGACAAGCCAGAAGAAGGAGAGTGCCTCTTTCATTCACATATGTGGGTAAAAGGAACCTCACTACACTTTATCATTGACAACGTTAGCTAGAAGAACCTCATCTTAGAAGAGGTCGTCAAGCATCTATCCATGATGACAACGCCGCACCTACAACCCTACATCATTGGATGGCTCCGCCAAGGAAGTGATCTCCACGTCAGCCAACAATGTCGCTTGTCATACGAAATCAAGTCTTTCAAAGATGAGGTATTGTGTGATTTTGCTCCTCTCGAAATTTGTAATGTTATTTTGGGCCAACCTTATTTATGTAAACGTCGTGATGTATATGAGTCTAGGCCTCATAGTGTTATTATTACTTGGAACATGAAATTATATAGGATACCCAAGGCAGTACCACCTAGTGTTATTTTCTTGATCTCTGCCAAGCAATGCAGGGAGGTCATCTCTTAGACAGGGAAGTTTGTCTTCTTCGTGATTCGCTCTCAGAGTGAGTGAAAAATTGCGGTCACATCCAAGGCCTCCGCGACCAACCTCTCCACACAGCATAAGCAAGTGAACAAGTTCATGGCGTAATACAAAGATATCTTCTCCTCACCTATCGGGGTACCTCTGCACTGCCAGTTCAAGCATCCCATCAATTTGACACCCAGCGCATCATTACCCAATGGGCCAGTCTACCATTTCTCTTTGTTAGAGAATGAGGAGATCAAGGGAAAGATCAAATAACTACTCCACAAGGGGAACATACATCCCATGTCATCGCCTTGTGGGAGCCCAATCGTGCTGGTGCATAAGAAAGATAGGACCAACCGACTCTGCATTGATTATCGGGCCCTAAATAAAATCACAGTCAGGAACCGGTACCCAATTCCCATAATCGAAGATCTCCTTGATCAAATTGAGGGGGCCAAATACTTCAGTAAGATTGATCTAAAGTCTGGCTACCATCGGTTCCCCATAGAACAAACAGATGTATGGAATACCGCCTTCAAGTCAAAAGAATTTCTTTTTGAATGGTTGGTCATGCGCTTTGGTTTGAAAAATGCTCCAACAAATTTCATGAGGATGATGGACAATATCCTGTGACCTTTCACTAATAATTTTGTAGTGGTTTATTTGGATGACATCGTCATCTACAACAAGACTTGGGTGGAACACTTGCATCATATTCAATAGATTATGCACACCCTGCAGCAGCACAAGCTATATGCCAACTTGGAAAAATGCTCCTTTGGCATGGACAAGGTCGAATACCTAGGTTACATTGTGGATCAACATGGTGTGCATGTGGATCTATCCAAGATATAGGTCATTCATGACTGGCCAGCCCCAACCACACTCACTGAGCTTCGGATCTTCTTAGGCATGGCCAATTTCTATCACGGGTTTGTGTTGGGGTGGTGGTAAGGAAAAATTTGTGTGGGGCCTGTCCCAACAACAAGAGTTCGATGATTTAAAGTAGTGCTTGTGCTCAGCCCCAGTAATTTCATTATCATACCTGCAACAACCTTTTGAGATCGAGACAAATGCTTCAAACTATGTTGTGGGTGCAGTTCTCACTCAGCATGGCCACCCCATGGCCTATCATAGTGAGACACTATCAGATGTTGTCCGTAAGTACCCTACTTATGAAAAATAAATGTACTCCATTGTGCAAGCCTACCGCTAGTGGAGACATTACATTCTCTGGAAGAAAACAATCATCTACACGGATCATATATCATTGTAGTTCATGCAGACACAAGGAAAATTGCAGAATGACCGCCATTAGAAGTGGTCCACATACTTGCAACACTTCCATCTCAACATCAAGAATAAAACATGCTGTACCAACTGAGTCGCTAATTGCCTCAGCTGACCTCCAATCATGAAACTCACCACAGTGCTAGAATCTTGTGGCCATGAGACCTCTGGATGGCCCAACCTCCATGAGACATACTTTGAATTCGCCACCACATACCAAATGTTGGGTGCGAACTCAATTGTTGCTAATTTCCATTTTCGAGACAGGTTATTGTGTCAACTGGTCCATCTCTGTTTTCCACCAAGTGAGCGACCGAAGCTGATTTAGGAATCCCACTACATCCAGGTGGTTGGACACTTCAGCGTCGAAAATACAATGGAAATTTTGTAGAAACATTTCTACTGACCGAAACTTTGATAGGATGTCAGCAAGTATATCAAGTCCTACACTACCTACATTATTGCCAAATCGAACACTAAGAAATAGGGCCTATACACCCCCATGCCTACTCCTAACATACCATGGGAATTCATCTCAATGGACTACATGTTGGGCCTTCCATCCACCAAGAGGGGAAATGAATGTGTCTTTGTGATTGTTGATCACTTTTCCAAGATGGTGATCCTGGTCACCTGCAAGAAGAGCATCACAGCAGAGGCCACTGCCAAGCTCTTATTTGAACGAGTCTAGGTACATTTTGGAATCCCAAAAACCATTGTGTTAGATCAATATATTCATTTCCCCAGCACATTCTGGTCAGGCCTCTAGTCACTGTTGGACATCAAGCTCACCAAGTCCACTGCCTTCCACCCCCAGATAGATGTCCAAACTGAGTTCGTCAATCATATGATAGTGCATATCCTGGGCATGTACTATTCCAAGAACCCCCACACATGGGATGAGAGTATTCCATATGTTCATCATAGTTACAACATATCCATACATAGCTCAACCGGCCATAGCCCCTTTCAGGTCAGGTTGGGATTCCAACCACTGGGTCCCATGGATGTTGCACTACCTCTTGCGGCCACCCTAGTCGATTCATCACTTTCTCCAGCTAAAGTTAACAAAGCCTCTGGTTCATTGAGCAGATCCAACACATCCACCAAGAAGTTTAGAATATTTTATAGAAGTCCAATGCCAAGTACAAGCAGTGTCGTGATCAACACCAGGTGCCACATAAGTTTCAGGTGGGAGACATAGTGTGGTTAAATTTGTAGAAATAACACGTTAAAGGGCCCCATCGGAAGCTTCTCCCACTCCGTTACGGACCTTACACTGTCACTAAAGACATGGGTGACAATTATTTTGAGCTCAAAATTCCTCCTTTCCTTGGCCTGCACCCAATATTCAACGTGGATCTCCTTCGGCCATACGTCACACCATTGTTGGACACCTTAGAGACAAAAGAACAATTGACACCAACTGAGCTCAACCCCAACTACATGCAACATGCATCCAGTGATCATATTGTGGACACATAGGTCAAGGTCACTCACCAGCAAAGGATTTATCTTTATTGAGTTGTCAAAGCAGGGTAGCTCCTGCACCAAGGCAAGTGGCTCACCAGGGGCCAAATTTAGCAGAAATTTCCTCATTTGATGGGGGCACTCAATGCAACGGAAACCATTGCTTCCTAAGGGGGGAGGATTAATCAATATGGATGTTGGTGGCCTCCCACCTATTCTAACTGGATCATTTTGGCAGTTTTTCAGTTTGGCAATTGTTTCCTAGTTTTTGGGTCCCTAACTTCTAGGGCCATTTTGAGGCCTAAACAACGTTTTTAGGGCTCGCCGCAATCAAAGTATCGATGAGGTCAGATTCTGACAACTACATGTGTATTTGGATACACCTTTCCAACGGGCTCTTGTGCGCCTAAAATATAGATCATATGCAAAATTTATGACCCCAGGAAGTTGATGTGCTAGCTTACCCCAATGGGGTCCACATGAATTTTGGCGCTTCATCTCCTAGGGTTAGGTTTTTGGATGTCTAGGGTTTTGGCATTCCTTTTTATTTTAAAATGGTTTGGAGAGCCTCATTGCAACCATCTTCTTGTGAATGAGTGCAACTGTCACATCTCTTCTCAGAGATAAGCCCCCACCATTCTAGTAAGCTTGTTTTTCCGTTGCATTTTATAGTTTCATCACATTTTCTTATTGAATAGAAACCAGTTTTATTGTATCTTTGTTATTATTGTGTCTCTGTGTTAAGAAAAATAATAATATGTATTCATTTTCGTTCTGCTCATAAAATCTGGATCAGGCGATGCCAATGTGGCACTCCAACGTGGACCGAAAATACACTTGGCACAAGCTCACTGGCTTATTGTATGATATGACATGATGATGAGTAAATTAGTGTGTGGTGTGGTATCAAACATCTTATCACTATATCGACTATTGTGATCTCTTTTTCCTTTTCAATCAGACTGTTCCTAATGTTGAAGACTTTTTTTTTATCGACGATCGAGTGACAACGATGTGTGTGAAATATAGAGTCGTTAGCCATCCACCCAAAGCCCAAAGATAAATATGTCGCATCATCCAATGAATCATAAGGATATCTACTTAAAATTGAATGGTTACAAAACTTTGAGACAACAACAATCGAACGTCAGGTGAATAGGCACATGTGCTTATATGAAAATTGTACCCATTCCACCTGACGATCGACGACATCGTTGATGTTGGGTGGACTTTAGAGCCCCTTTAGAAACAGTGTGAATGTTGTGGACCCCTTCGATGACCGATGATGCTAAGATCCAGGTGTGACATGGAAAGCCCATATATGGAGTACGGATTTTGACATGGCAGTCATAGATAATTTTAGGGGCTAAATTTCACAAATGGACTAATTTTCCATGGTTTTTAGAGCCACATGTGCTTATATGAAAATTGTACCCATTCCACCTGACGATCGACGACATCGTTGATGTTGGGTGGACTTTAGAGCCCCTTTAGAAACAGTGTGAATGTTGTGGACCCCTTCGATGACCGATGATGCTAAGATCCAGGTGTGACATGGAAAGCCCATATATGGAGTACGGATTTTGACATGGCAGTCATAGATAATTTTAGGGGCTAAATTTCACAAATGGACTAATTTTCCATGGTTTTTCCCAAAAAAGATTCACCAATTTCCATTTTTTCTAAAAACGATTCGCCAAAATTCCATAGAATAAAATTATTTTACTTAAAAGCACCAAAATTTTATAGAAAGTATATACAATCCTTAGAAATTTGAATATTTTTACAAAACTATCACCAAAAATTTTACATTTTTCAAATTAAGAACTAGTAATATTAGCCCATGTTTCTACATTTTAATACAATTTTTCATCCTTAAAATCATCCATGGTGGCAGTTCCACCAAACTTATGTCATGGAAAAGAGAACAACTTCCTTTCTTGTCTTAGAGTGTATGGATGGTGATGTGGCAGTGGTACGGTTGCCACATGGCCACCCTTGTGACATATTCAACTTAGTGAGTGGAATCCCATCTTGATGCCAGCGCACAAACTAAACTCAAGTCCCTTTTGATTGGATGGTGAATATTTCACGGGGACTTAGGTTCATTCTACTTGTGTCTATTGGTGATTCGACGATGGCTTGGATGAAGTGGCAAGAAAATTCGACTAGCACACAAAGGATCATGGGAGACTCCCGATGTCAATGGGTTCGTCGGGAATCGGGTGGATGCAGGGCACATTTCGGTTTGTTGCTTTAACGTGCCCCCTTTCACCTGATCTGATGACTTCATCGGCCAAGCTGACCCGATGAATCATTTCTTCGATTCTTTCAAGAGTTTGAGTTTGTATTTTAGCCAATTCATCTAGTATATGATTTTGTTTTTAGATGGGGCATCTAACATAATTTATTTGGTTGAAGATAGAGTGGTTTGGACCCCAAAAAATCACGGAATGTTAAATCAATCCAAAAGAAAATATCAAACTAGTGAAAGAAATAATGAACTTATTCCAAAAAATGAAAAGTGGTACCCCTAAATTTCTAAAAATTTTGGGGGTGTGTTGAGTGCTCAACAAATGGAGATTCACTGGGAGAAACCAACATCTTTGTACCTTCTTTACTGATATTAATGAGACATTAACAGGAGTTGGATTTATACTTTAGATAATGACCCATAGATGCTTCAGATATTTGTATATATATGTCCAGGGGAATATTCGTTCGTGTATGCTTATGGGGATTCATCTGATCTCATGCCTCTTTTCCATTGAACCAATAGCTCCTACCCACCAAACAAGATGTGAGTTGGAAATCACAATTTCTAGAAATACATGGTACCTTTAATTATTTAAATTTAGGGACCTCCCCTATCTATCTAGGGTATAAGATACACTCTCCTTTGGTCCATTTCCTTCAGTGTTCCCATGCCACAAAGAAGATAAAATTGTTTATACCTTGGGTGATGTGCATACAGAAATGTGAATTATTCATGATTTGGAATCTTTGGTCTAGTAGGAACTCATTATTTTGTCTACGATGTTGAAATATTCAGGATAAGAGAAACAAGTTTGCCAAATTACACCAAAGGGATTAGCACAGAATATCCCCATGATCATACAAAAATCAAAATAAAACCAAAGCAAGAAAATTAAATTCATAATAGAAAGAAAGATCAAACAAAAAAGAAAACACAAAAACCTAAAACGTCACTCTATTTGAAACAAAACAAATAGGAAGTCAAACCAAGGTAAACTATGGTACAAGACACTTCCTACAGGGAAACTAAGAAAAGAAAAGTTTTAGGGCTTGGCCATAATAGGGAGAGCCTCAAGCTCACCCCTAACATTTTGCAACTGATACGTGCCTACCCCAATCATCTCAACAATTTGGAAAGGACCAAGCCATAGGTTTTGGAATTTTGAATGTTTCCCCTTTGGCTTGTTGATTTTATCCCATTTCAAGACTAAATATCCTACTTCAAAATTTTTGTCTCCAACCATATGTTTATCAAACCATCTCTCAACTAATTTTTGGTGAGCTGCAAACATCCTCCTAGCCCGTTCCCTTTCTTCCTCGGCCATCAAAAGTGTATCTATTATTTGTTGAATGCTCGAAAAAGGTTGTCCCCCTGAGGCCTAAGAAAGATGCAAGGATGGGAGAAATAAATCAGTTGGTAGGATAGCCTCTTGTCCGTACACTCGGAAATAAAGAGAATTCCCTAAGGCTTCTTTAGTAGTCACCTTGTTAGCTCATAGAGCATAGTGAAGTGCGTTGTGCCAATTTCAATGGTTTTCTACTACTGTCTTCTTCATAATTCTTACCATATTATTATTAATTGAATCTGCAACACCATTTCCTTATGGGTAATATTTATCAGAGTATCTTAGAATGATCCCTTTATCTAGGGAAAATTCAGCCAAAAGAGTAGAATAAAATTATGCATCATTATCAAAAACAAGAATGAAACGTATCCAAAACCTTATTATTATGTTTTGTTATAATAAATGTATCACCACCTTCTCATTGACACGGGTAAGGGGAATATCTTTCGACCACCTCGTGAAATAATTAGTTGCAGTTAATATATATTTGTGTTATTTGGATGAGTTTGGATTTATCTCTCCTATAACATCTATCCCCCACTGCTCAAAAGTTATGGAAACGGTCATTGGTTGCAATGGGATGGAGGATTTCTTCTCTTTTATTGTTCAATAGCCATAGCATGGAAATTATTATCACCATGTTGATATCAACCATCACTAATCATAATTAATTAAAATTATTTTAGGGGATTAAAAATGGGGTGTTACATTCCCCTCCCACTTAATTGGAACATCATCCTCAGTGTTCTTCTCCACCTCAACAATATTTTCCATTTCTTCATCATTCAATTGCTTCAGTAAGTATCCTTTTCTACATATTATGATTTATTTACAGATCTCTAGAATTTCAATGGCATGCCTACAATAGTTGTCAAACATCATGAACATTAAAACCAATTTAATGCATAAATTCATTGTTGTTCATAATTCAAGGAAAAACACACTTTTTAACACAACAATTATTTGTGCATTCATGGATATACATCCATATGGATTCCATATAATAACTCCACTCATTTTTCTTATTGACATATTCATTGTTCTCATGATCCCATTTATCATTCCATTCCATTAAAGTCTCTTATTCCTTGCACTCACTTACCTTCCAAGCTCAGGAATCTCATTCTTATCTTCTACACAGTCCCTCGGGAGATCCATCTTTCCTTCCAAGTATTTCTTTCACATGAAGAGTATAGAGGCTCATAGATTCTTATAGTTGAGGCATCCCTCTGGATTTCTCTAACAAATCATAACAATATCACAAGTGATCATGGCATGTCACGGGGTTCTCCCTGTTGGAAAGTTAGTTGTCATTGATGTAAACCCTAGAAGAATTCCAAGATATGGGTGTATTTTCAGAAGTCTCCAAATTCATCCCCTTATGGAATATCACTAAGCATGGCCCTCATTGGAAGACTCTTTTAAGAAGTCTACAAGGATCCCTGGAAATATGGTTAAGTGGTTAAGTGGTTAAGAAGTCCCAGAGTTGTGGTCATGAAGCCTAAAGTGGTTTGAAGAAAAAGAGTGTGAAGGACATTGTAAATGCATGCACAAACCTCATATATGGATATTCATTTACATGTAGTTTCCAATAGTAGGTGGTATGCCACATGGTTCATCACAGTTTAGGAGATATGTCCTCTTGAAGATGGAAGCCCTGAAGTATGGCTAAGAAGCCCTAAACAGTTGTAACAAGAAGTGACAATTCGACCCCAAATTAATTAAAAGAAGAAAAGTTTGTGCAAACAAGAAGTTATAATTTGTCCTCATTGCAATGAATATTAAAATAAATATTAACGATATTGTTGGTAAATTCAGCCCCAATGGAATAATCATTAAAAATTAAATTGAATTTTAATTGGGTCAAGTTGGCCCTAAAACGAGGGTGTCAGATATAGTATAAATAAGGCCCCTAGGAGTTCATTTGTTACATAAACTCAAGTGATTTTATACGAGGTAACCAAGGATATCAGAGATGAATTTCATAGGGAAGATGAAGTGAAGAAGGGTGAAATTCTAAGGGAGGATAAAGTCTTGTGATGATGTGTTCTAAGGTATCTTATTTAAAGGTCATATTACCATTTTCGCTATAACTATTTTTATAGAATTATTTTGATTTACAAACTTGGAGAATTTTGAGAAAACATGTCAAGGTACTTGTGGTAAAAATTTCAGCTTCTGGGTCTTTGTCGTTTTTTAGATACACTCTGTGGAAGATAGAGTTTTTTACTAGTTCTGAAACTAGTCTCAAACAAGTGTTCTGAGAAAAACAGTCATAACGTCTTCATAGAGGATACAAATTATGTGAGACAAATTGAATTGGAAAGAGTATATACCTTAGTATTTTTTTTGTGAGTTTCATAACCATATATCAAATATTCTGCGTGTTTCATTATGTACAAGTTCGCTCCCCAGAATAGGCTAGAATTCATAAAGGTCTGCCATTTTTTCTATAACTCCTTTTTGGCGACAATTCAAGGAGTGAAAATTGGAGGAATTTTAGAGAATATAGTGAAGAATATTGGGTACACATTTTAGACCTTTATTCATTATGGATATGAATTTATTATTGTTGAAAGGTAGGGTTTGTGACTAATCCAAAAACTAGTCCCACGAGATTGAGGTAAAGTTTGAGGAAGATGTTATTCTCTTGTTGCTAAAGTTGAGGAAGGTCTGTAGGTATATGGTCATCACATACACTAGGTGACTACATGAATAGAATGGTATGCTTTATGTGTGTTCTATTTTTATGGTTATGTTATATGATTAAGGCATATCTTGGATGGTTTGGCACATGCCTTTGGCATATGGTTTGAGGAGCATCCTGGATATTGGGCACATAGTTTGAGATGTACTTTGGTATATATTTACATGTTTAGGAACATATTGCTACATGGTTTATGTATGTTATGACACATGTTTGAGGCATATCTTGGCACATGGTTTATGGACATGGCACATGTTTGTTACATGGAGGACATGGAACACATGTCTTAGCATATGGTTGATGCACATCTTGGTGATGATATTGGTATATGGTCTATGTGAGTGGATCTCGTTATAGTTGATGATGATGTTGATTATGAGATATTATTATCAGTGGAAGATACAATGACAGTGACAGTGACAGTGGCAGTGGTAGTGACAATGTCAATGACAGAGACAGTAATAGGGATAGTGACAGGTTGGATGACAGGTTGATTATTAGTGACAGGTTGATTATCAATGACATGTTGATTATCAATGACAGGTTGATTATCAATGACATGTTGATTATCATTGATAGGTTGATTATCAATGATAGGTTGATTATCAGTGACAGGTTGATTATCAATGACAGGTTGAGTATCACTGACAATGTTGGTGATAGATTGAGTCTACACTTATATTTCATGGCGAAAGGACGGGACAAGGAAAGGGGTTTGTAGCCTCCTTCCAGTTGGAGCTGGAGAATACATGGAGTTAGAGCTTCCTTCAAGTTGGAGCCTATAAATCAGGGGGTTGTAGCCTCCTTCTCGTTGAGCTGGAGAACACAAGGAGTTGGATCTTCCTTTAGGTTGAATCCTGTAAATCAAGGGGTTGGCACCTCCTTCCAGTTGGAGCTGGAGAATTCAGGGAGTTGTGGCTTCCTTCAGGTTGGAGCCTGTAAACAAGTGGTTGGAGCCTCCTTCCAGTTGGTGTTGGACAATTTAGAAGTTTGTGCTTCATGTGAATGTAATATTTGATATATAAGAAAGCATTATGTCATTTTCTCCCATTTGGGTTTCCATGTAAATTCCGGTGTACTATGTATATGTGGTTATTTTTTGGACTATTTTATATACAGATAAGTTTTTTTGTTGAGTTTATTATGTTTATTCCGCTGCGTAAATGATTTATTTGAATGTTGTATAATTCTTGGGTGTTTACTAGATTTATTCATGATTTATAAATGTTGTAGATGCATGGTTAAATCAACATATTGTTTGTTGCGAATTTTATGGGCTTGTTGCCCCTTGATTTTATGTTATATGTTTGGGGCAGTTTTAATTTCTTTTATCATACTAAGTAATTTTCTGCAGTGATGGAACTCAACATGGGTGTTGGTTAAGTTACAGAATGGTATCAATTATCAAGGATCCACAGTGAGCTTGTATGGGCTAGAAGCCAACATGAATTAAGCATATTTGTGGTTGTATATTTTCATCCTCTGATGGATTTGGGGGAGAAATGGTGAACAAAGGTGAAATCCCCAAATTATGAGCATATTTGTTAGTTTCAGTGCTTCAGAGCAACCAAGGAAGGTAATTCAAAGCATCGAGTTGCAGGTTACAGAGTTGAATTCGCACATGGAATTCAATTTCCTATGTATTTCATGACGGTCGTGAATTTTAGAAATCAACAAACCAGATTAATTCAACCTAGAGAATCAATGGTCGAGATGCAATCGTAAGAGGATCAGAGCAAGGAATTCTTGAAAGGCCTTCGAAGAGGGGGTTTCGAGAGAATTTGGAGTCAGGCCTGAGGTTGATTCCAAAGGTAGGTTTTCGATGACATGAGTCAAAATAAAAAGAACCATTGGAGTTTGAGGGTCGCAGTAGCCTTGGATGCCTGAGGTAGAGGAATTCTAATGGGAAAGGCTCTGAGAAGAAACTTGAACCGTAGATCATTGGTAGCTAGGAAGTAATCTAAGTCATAGATTGATGTGGGATCTGCTTAAGCGAGGAAAAAGAGAGAATCTTGTCATAAATATGCATTTTTCCAACTCGAAAACTAGATATTTCTAATGGTGACATGTGTCACTAGAGGAGGGGGAAACGGGTGTGACTGTCTAGGTGGAGGCTAGAAGTTGTATGGCCTTAATTTTAACATAGGTCATAGGATCTAGACATTGTTAGATCATGATTGTTCATTGAAGTGTGATTGTGGGAGTGATTTGCGGTCTCGAAGGGGAATGCACTTCGATGGGAGGTACTCTGAGGAAAAATATGGACCGTTGATTGAAGTGGAGGGATGAAACAATGCTTGTTGATCTATCGTGGACCCCACAAGTTCAAGTACAAAGAGGTTGGAAGGAATGGACATTAATAATTGTGCAATTTTAAAGGTTTGATGTTATCGAAGCAGTTGATTGTCGAATCCTAGGACCATCAGGTCTGTCAGAGGGAGTAGGAAAGTCAAGAGTTGAGGCACTCTAATGGGAATACTCTGAGGATAAATAAGGGCTTCGAGCAGATTGGAGTCATTTATTTGAAAGTTTTTTGATAGGCAGTCCAATAGTTCTTCATACTGCGAATTTCGTAGGAAGTACGACAATGTTCAGAATGCGATTTTTGGGGAATTTGTGTACCCAACAATTGAAGTTCTGATGGTAACATATTATAAGTGAATTAGAGGTATTATTGGATAAATTCAAGCCTAAGATTAAATATCAAAGTAATGGAAACATATTATATACATATAAGTGTTTTTGTTGAGTTTATTATGTTTATTCCGCTGTGTAAATGCTTTATTTGAATGTTGTATAATTTTTGGGTGTTTACTAGATGTATTCATGATTTATAAATGTTGTAGACATGTGGTTAAATCAAAATATTGTTTTTTGTGAATTTTATGGGCATGTTTCCCCTTGATTTTTTGTTATATGTTTGGGGCAGTTTTAATTTTGTTTAGCATGCTAATTCATTTTCTGCAGTGATGGGACTCAACGTGGGTGTTGGGGAAGTTACATAACGATATCAAATATCAAGGTTCCATAGTGAGCTTGTATGGGCCAGGAGCTACCATGAATTAATCAGATTTGTGGTTGCAGATTTTCATCTTGTGATGGATTTGGGGGAATGCATCCAAGGAATCATTTTTTTTTATTTGGTACATTGTTTCCTTCATAAATTGGGATAGAGAATGACCCATAGCATTAAATGACAAAATTTCTATACTATGCATAATTCTAACAAAAATGGTTGCTTGCATAGGGTGTAGAACTAGAGGTATAGTTGGATAAATTCAAGCCTAAGATTAAATATCAAAGTAATGGAAACATGGAAGATATTGTAGAAGTCGGTTCAGGCAATAAAGAGTTATAGGACAAGTAATGGAAAGTGGAATTGAATTCCAAGAACCATGTAATTACTCAATGTGAATATTTTTCCAAATAGCATTCAAGTTTGGAGAAACATTCCCAGACGATAAAGGTGAGTGCCAAAGGTGATTGTTGTGTAAGGAAGAGTGAATATGCTTAGGATATACATATGCATAAGCATAGATTCACACTTGAAAAGAAATATATAGACAATAAAGAGAAGTTGATCTTACTTACAAGGCGTTGTTAATAAGCAGAAGAGCACTCTATAGAGAGTGTTGTGCAAAAGGGATTTCTAGAAAGAGGATGAGATTCCACAATTGATCATTATGTGGGTCTGTACTAGATTAATTCCAGGGTCCATTTGATAGGGAAGTAGGTAAATCTTATACATTTGGTTGAAGCATCAAAGAGCTACAAATGGAAGTGTAGGACTACAGAGAAGGTGATGCAAGGTTGACAAAGGTCTAAGGAAGAATAAGGGAATGTTGGTATTCAACTGATATGGAGCCCAAATGGGTTACAAAGTAATTTAATAGAGATTCTCACATAAATCATGATGCCAATAAATGAGAAAAATCATTGCATTCACAAGGAGTCAAGAAGGATTCCATAGGCCCGCAGGGGTGTAGACCGATTGGCAAGTGCCGTGTAAATGGAAGGAACTATGTAAAATGAGGTCTCAAGGTCGATTCTCACCCCGATTTACTCGGAGGGCGTGCTTGCGGGCTGTGCGTTTCTCCCTAGGGGTTATAAGGCAGCCGGCAGGATTCGACCCCGTGTCACGCGAGTACGATACTGCCGTTGTTACCGATTCCCCTAGTATAAAAAATAAAAAAAAGGATTCCATAGCCTTGAAGGTAGAAATACAGAGAAGGATACAAGCTTGCTACAAGAGAAGAAAAAAGGATATCATGAGATGAGATTTTAACCATGGAGTGGCTGAGTCATCTCTATGAGAAAGCATAGGAATACATGATGAAGGGATTGTTGGATATGATCTAGGAACCCTTGTCTAAAATTACACAAGCAAGAAAGTTGCCTCTATTATCAAAGTGCACATCAAAAGCAGGGTACAAGTGCAAATGGAGAATGTGTAGCATTCCATTTGGAGCAGAGTGGTTTTGAGTCTCCAAGTAGTGCTTCACAAATAAACACTCAATGAAGTATTTAAAATTGATAAAATGCATGGATGGAAAATAATATTAGAAAGATGACATAAAATAATATTTCATAGTGTTGAAATTTCAATCAATGATAAAGGTATTTCAAGACCGGTTTGGTCAAGGAAATGGCGAGTGGATAAATAGATTATAGTGTTAATGTTTAGTTGGAGGAATGCATGTTATAGCACTATGAATATTGATAATTTAGCCAAGAGAGGTTGGGACAGTTTTTCGTTGCCTAAAGAAAGCAATTGTGAGATAGAAGCACTAGTGGATTGGCTAGCAGGTGTAGAATAGGGGTCAGTGGTGAAAAGTTGAGTAGAATGTCAGTGCACAGGGAAGCAATGTTCTACAGGGATTCAATGGCAGCCATCTACAACAACAAGCTAACTAATTAATTGAATCTGAAATAGATATGCATTGGAGTTCATGATATAATTCATGCATGATGCATATAATAAAGATAGAATGGATGTGCATAAAATAGACATGAAATATCAAATGTTTGGTACATACTGATGTGCATTTGTGCATGTGAACATGTCAGTGTCATGAGCATAGACTAAGAGTAGTATACTAATATATATATGAAATAATGATGTTATGATATTGAATAAAAATAATGATGGATTGTGTATCCAGGAAAAATGATTATAACATGATGATATTGTTGCTTATGGTATCCATCCATATGAAGATAAAAAAGTATGGTGGGAATAATGATCAAGAGGTTGGTAAATGGATCTCGTGAGATTCTACAAAGTACTAGTTGATCAAGTAGCATCTAATAAATTGATGACAGCCATGCAGGTATGTGTTTGGGGTTGTTATGATGTATAAATGTTGAAGGGAATTGAGGTAAGAATTCCCTCAATCGAAAATAAATATTTATTTGATGTAAAGGGAGGAGGCCTTGAGTATGGAAATATTAATTGTTGCTTGAATGTATTTATGGGAAATTTAATTGCATATCACATTATGATTGGTTATGTGATCATAACCAAGTTAAGTTAGGAGAGTTTACTCTTGTTGTACAAATGAATGCCATTATAGATGGTAATGTGGGAGGCCATGATGATATTGGATATGGAAAGGTTATAGTGCCATCCAAGTGCATAATGGTTTTCCCCTGTGTAACTAAGGTTTGGACTGCAACCTTTTTTCCTACACTAAATAGCACCAAGGGATGATGTTCCTAGTGTTGTGTATGGGTTGAAGAGGAATGTATCCAAAGGATCGAATAGGTTGTGGGGAAGAGTTTGGATGATGTATTGAGGCATGGGAAATACCTTCCAACTCACATGATGGAATTCTTGACACGAACATATGGTATTCCAGAGTCAATGCAAGGATGCATTGTGTGGATGTGACCATGAGTATTGGCACATTGGTTTTATTCTTAGTAAAGTTTGATTGCATTCTGAAATGATTGGTATGTTTATAATGCATGTACAATGGATGATGGTTTAATTCTAGATAATGTGATTAATGGTTGAATTCCATTTTTAATATGAATAATAGTTGGAAGTGATGGAATTTTTAGATTAATATAATTCTGAAAATCACTTCATGGACAGAATGCAAATATTGTGCGTGAGATAATAACAACTTGTTTGGTTGCAAGAAAGTTGAGGACATTGCAGGTAGAATAGTCTTGGATATGGTAGAGATGTAATCCCATAAAGGAGACCAATTCCTTTTGTTGCAAGAGCCAAACATTATGAGCAGAAATATCATGCCTGGAAAATTTTATTTTCCCGTATAAAACAGTTTTAAAAAATTATAATTTAAAATTGCTAACAATATGTTTGGTTGCACTAAAAGTTGAGAAATATGCAGGGAGAATGGTCTTGGATATGGCAGGGATGTAATCCCATAAAGGAGACCAATTCATGTTGTTGCAAGAGCCAAACATTATGAGTAAAAATCTCATGCCTGGGAAATTTTATTTTCTTTATAAAACAATTTTGAAATTAATAATTGGGAATTGTTAAAATATGCTAACAATTTGTGTGGTTGAGTGAAAATTAAGAAAAATTGTTGGTAGAGTGGTATTGGATATGGAAAGGACGTTAGTCATAATCATCTGGATTATGTTCGGAACGAAATGAAAGCAGAGAAATTAAAATGAAATACTCATGAAAATTGCTAGAAACATATAAATACAACAATACTTGATTTATATTAATGAAAGAATTGTAAAGAGACTATACAAAAATACCGAGTGCAAGACTCGCTAGAATGGTGGAATATTTATCTCTGAGAAGAGATGTGATGGCTAAGCTCATTCGCAAGAAGATCATTACAATGATGCTCTAAAGGCCTTTTTATGTTAAACAGGAATGCCAAAACCCTAGACATCCAAAAACCTAACCCTAGGAGATGAAACACCAAAAGTCATGTAGGTCCCGTTTGGGTAAGTTAGTACATTAACTTCCTAGGGTCGCAACTTTTGCATATGATCTTTGTTTTAGGTGTGTGATAGCTCGTAGGAAAGGTCTTTTCTGGAAATATGCATTACATTGTCAAACTCTAACTCTGTCTACAGTTTGACTCTGGCGAGCCAAAATAACATTGTTTAGGGCCCCAAAAATGCCCTAGAAGTATAACAAGATGGGCTGACATGAAAACATACAAAATAAGCCAGTTGGATTAGGTGGGAGGCCACCAGTATCCACCTGGAAGATATGTAGGGCTCCAGACATCCCCGAAAGTGTAGAACCCACAATTACAAAGAAGTACAGAAGAACGTGTTGAACTAAAAACTAACAAAAAAATCTAGTTTGAATAGGTGGGTGGCCACCAATATCCACCTGGATCAAATAAGGAAGATCGATCTCTACAGTTGCGATAGAAAAATATAATGAGTAGAAAAGTCATGTTTGGAAAAGAAAAAATCCTGTACAAAAGAAATTTGAAAATTATAATTGAAATTTTTATGATGATGTCTCATATTTACTACATGCATATGATGCAGATGAAATGATTGTCATAGGTTATGCATTGCTAGTGGAATTCTAGCAGAAAGTGGAATTCGTCTACTCAAGAATGACTTGAAAAATGATGGATCACTTGAGGAACTATATAATAGTGAAAGGGATGCATGATCCTAGAGGGTGATTACAACAAGAAGAAGCAAATTTTTAGGATTGCGGAAGAACCAGGTTGTCAGGCCTGAAGAGTGCACTCATGTGTGGGAGTTGCATTGTCAAAGAAGCAAGTTGTCATGCTTGTAGAAGAAGCAAGTTTTTAGGAGTGTAGAAGAACCAGGTTGTCAGGCCTGAAGAGTGAACTCTTTTGTGACTTGCATTGTAGTAGCAAGGTTGCTACTAGTTATCTTTACTGGTATTTTCCCCAATAGAAAGTTCCCTTGAGGATCTAGTCGTGATATTCCTACTTACCTATCCCAAAAGACCTTGATGAATGAATGGTGCAACCCGATGGATTGAGGATAGTGAAGGGGGAACATTCCTTGTGTCATCCTTGATAAAATAATGGTACATCCCGATCGATTGAGAGCAGTGAAGGGGGTGCATTCCTTGGGTTGGGCAGGTTGGTGGAAGAGAGCTGGTGGAAATCAGTATAGTTGTAGGAGAATGCCAGTGGGTTATGTATCTATGTTTTGGGGCTGGAGTGCCTATGTATTTATAGCTTTTGAGGTTCGATTTCCTATGTATTTATAACTAGGTTGGAATTCCTATGCGATGTTAGGCTGGAGAGCCTATATGTTGATTAAAGGTCGAAGACCCTAGCTTTGTTTTGTATGTACATTGTATGGTGTCGTGCACTGAAGACAATGAAAAAATAAGGGGGAGGGGAATGTAACATCCCGAGCTTTAATACCCACAATTTGTAATGCAATTATATACATGTGAATTAGGTTGGTGAGTCGATATGTTTGGGGGAAAATAGCCCATATTGATTTGATGTGGCCGAGGGCCAAATTTGCATATTATGAACATTGAAATAACTAATAAAATTATTAATTATTGGATGTGATATGGAAGGGATGCAGAACAATGGGGGCCATATGATTCCACAAGAAAGAGGTGTCCAAGGGGGGATTATTCATGGGTATTAATCCAACCCACATTCTTGAATTATTATTACTGTATATAATCTTCTAATTTGATTTGGAGTGTATGAGAATCCAATCATTTAACTCATGTAAGAGGGTGGGTGTGAGTGGTCGCATCCCATAGTTATTGGAGAGCATGGGAATGAGTACAATAAGCTTGGAGAATATTGCAATTCAAGTCAAGCAAGCAAGCAAACCAAGGGAGGAAATTTGTATGGCCAAGGGAGTAGTTTTTGGATAGTCGCGTTTTTGGATGGAGGACAGTTTTTACATACATTTTTTGGGAAGCAAAGGAAGAGAATAGGGATGGGAAGAGGAAAAACCATGATATGCTTTAAGGTATCCATTTTTGGGTTGTTTTTTATGTTGATAAAGACATCTATGTGCCTATAAAAATAGGTTGTAATCCTATATTGTGTTTCCTATTGAGGAACTGGCTCACGAACCTTGTGTGAGATGCTATAAAACTCCTTGGGAAGATGAGAGATCCTAAGTGTCCCCAAATAAGAGTTTCTATATAAATGAGTGCACCAAGGGGACCTGATAAAAGAATGGTACAACTCGAGGGACTACGAGCAGTGAAGGGAGTATATTCCTTTGGTAGTGCAGGTTGTGGGGAAGAGAGAGAGAGAGAGATGGTGGATTGGAATTGTTGTAGGAGTGGAACCTGGGATTTTGGGTTGTTGAGTGTGGAGAGTGGATATATTGAGGGCCAGATCTCCTTGTGGACTCATAGTCTCAGCTCGGGGGTGGCCTGCTATTTAGATTTGGAGCAGCAAGGCGTATGGATAAGAGGTTCATCCTTCATTTGCATCAAGTTGGACTATTTTATATATAAATAAGTGTTTATATTGTGTTTATTATGTTTATTATGCCATGTAAATTCTTTATTTGAATGTTTTGTAATTATTGGGTGTTTACTAGATGCATTCATGATTTATAAATGTTGTAGATGCAAGGTTAAATTAGCATGTTGTTTGTTGTGAATTTTATGGGACTGTTGCCCCATGTTTTTTTGTTATATGTTTGGGGCGGTTTAATTTGTTTTAGCAGGATAATTCATTTTTCGCAATGACGAGACTCAACATGGGTGTTGGGTATGTTACAACACCCAACCCCCTAAACCTCATTAGGTTGGTTGAGTGTACGATTTTTGCCATTTATTTCATCAAATCCACCTATCTAACCACACCTATAAATCCAAATTTGAGCTCTTAAGTCAATTTTACCCATCGATAAATTTCCAATGACTTATGTTGAAATTCGAGCTCGAGATCAAAATTTATGGCCTCCTAAATTTTTCAAACCTTTTTCTGCTAAAAACACCTCACTACCACATGGACCCTCGCCAGTTATACCATCCAACATGGCACCACTTGGGTGCTAACATGTCAGGACATGTAATCCTCCAATGTGGTGTGTCTTGGCCAATAGCCAGCGGGAATAGTACACAAGCCAATAGACAGAACCCTACCCAAATGGGCACTAAGATCTAGTGGATCCCTAGTGGCTGACACAAATAAAATCTTTTTGGTTGATGGTTAACAGGTTTCCCAGCCCACGGAACCTTCCTCCACTAGGCACTAGGGCTCAATGAAATCCATAGAACACGCATCCACCATTATCTAAGTTGGATATCAATATGGCACTAAATACAAGTAGACCCAACGTGCCATGCCACCTGACATGACACCTCATAGCTCAACCATATGTCAAGTTGACATGGCATGAACATGTGGTAGTTGACAGGGAATTTTTGTACTAACAAGTTAGCATGGCATGACATGTGGTTGATGACGTGGCATGACACATGTAGGTTGATGTCATCACATCCTCTTGGCCTCTGACAAAAATCTATAATAGAACTTTGAAAACGTCCTTCATGACACATGGCACTACATGTCACTAAAAGGAATCAGGGCTCCTCCACTTAGAACCCTTCCTAGAAACCTCGACCCACCAAGAATCTGGGAAACCGATATCATTAAAGCAGTCCTCACAAGAAAACCTTTGATTGTCTAGTGGTCCAGTTATCCTCTCACCCCAGAACCTCGAAGCGGAACCTCTCTCAACTGGAAACGAAGGATCTAGGCTTTCATTTCAAGCTACTACGAGGTTCCTCTAGATACCAGTTGGTCCAAATATCTTGGGATACAACTCCCTCCTGAACTTACCTAAGATCATATCTATCAATGGTGATCGAACTTTCAATATCACATGCTTAACAATCTAATGGCTAAGATTAAGGGCATCAACCAAAGGCTTATTCTTGATGGGGGGCCCACACTTGACCTGCACCAATCTAATGCTCACACTTTTCATCCTCCCTGGAATTTAGGCCACGACCCTAACACTCTACGTCACTCGCACGTGCCCAGACCTCTCTACAATGCACTTTCAATGGGGTTGGAAACATGATCCAACTAGGGTCCAGGGACCCAGAATTTTCCAATAAGACCCTAGTTGCAATCCTCCAATTTTCTAATTATCCGATGATCCAATTAACTGAACTCTACTCACCTTTGGTTCCTACCTTCGATGATGATTGGATAGTTTTGATTTATCCTCCCCCCCATTATAATTTCTAGGGCTACCCCCATTCTTCAAAGTACTACGGAGGTCTGATCAGCCTACTCCAACAAAGCATTGACACATGTCTATCATTGAAGGGGGGTTTAGGTTGATCGACATGTGGCACAATGCATCAACATGAAATCATTCTCTCTCTCTCTCATTTATAAGAATAAAAAAGGGTGAAACCTCACGTTGGAACCTTACCCCGCCATCATCCAAGATTTTAAACATGTCAAGGTTAATTAAAGGTTTGGGTTTCCAGTTCTATGGTTATCCTAGTTATCTGGAACCTCACTCCTACACATAAGTTTTAAACATCCTGACTCTTAGGTTTTTGGGTTCTCCTCTTGGTTCCACTCCTATACTCATAAAGTAAAATGGCTCTAACACATAAGGTCAAGCGTGACATGGGAACCACGCATCTTAAGGTATTTTTGACCTTCGGACTACACCAAGTTTCCCATGGCATAAACCTCTTAAGGAAAAACAACACCTCCCTGAGGCACAAGACTTATCTTGCATACACAAAGGCCAAGAAATCTTGTTTTTGTGGGTTTTACAAGGAACCAAGACCAGTAAAGGGCATTAGACACACAGGGATCATAACATGTGCCTCCCTTACTCATTTCTTAGAGCCTTATGATCTATGTCTAGGTTTTCTTTAAATCGTGTTCTCGTTGGTTGATTATCTAGGAAATTAAAACACAGAGTTAAACTATGAATTGCAGAGCCTAACAGTTATCTTCATTCATTACACATTACAATAAATAATTATAACTAGTAACGAGAAAAGAACAACATGCATACTTTATTTCATCTCTCTCATTAACCTTTGCTCAAACTTCCAATGGTTTCATGGATTTCACAGTCAATAGAAATATTACATGATAAACTAATATCAAGGTCAACATAAAATAAGCATGCACTTATCCATTCAGAAATATATTGGCCATAACAACTAACTAAGGGTGAGAATGATTCCACCCAATTGTAGGCTCGGATGCACTATATTTTTGCAATCTGGCTACCCCCATGGCAAGACATGATACCACCAGGGAAATTTCTCAGACTCTCAGGGAAATTTGGAAAGGTGAAGTCCACTCTCCTCCACACAACCATTGGTTGAAAATCCTTACACCCAACATGCTCGGAGCCTCCAAGATCTTTATCAAATGCCCTCTCAGCTCCAGACAAGTTTGGGTTTCACACTAGTTCACTTAGATCAGCCATACACACAGAGTCTTTCTCTGAATCTCCTATTTCTCTACCCATGCGTGGGTCCTCCCATTGTTCTCAGAAGCCTCTACTCATGCATCCTTCAGTCCTCTTCCCACCATGCACCCATCATTTCCTCTCTTTAAAGTTTCTCAAGTCCTTCCCCATGTAGTCGGGTGGTCCACAATTTTATATGGACATGTCAGTCCATTACTCCCATTCATTTACATTGGAGTACTTTTCCAACTGCCCAACCCTACACCAATAAATGATTGATTTCTTAG
Source organism: Picea engelmannii (assembly GCA_009831015.1). NCBI lineage: Eukaryota > Viridiplantae > Streptophyta > Pinopsida > Pinales > Pinaceae > Picea > Picea engelmannii. The sequence goes on along the minus strand of WSFP011305002.1, from coordinate 14,313 downwards.
GTTTTGGAGGAAAGGAAAAAATATCAGGATTTTAACAATTAATTCACTAAGGTGGATTTGAATTATTTTAAAAAATGAACCCCCTCATGTCCCCCTTGCTCTTTCCTCTAGTGGTATCATGGCTAGTACTTAATCTTGACCCTTCAGTCAGTTATTTGGATCCTCTTTTATTAAACAATAATATAATTACATTTTTCAATAGCCATAGCATGGAAATTATTATCTTTGTGCTCAAATCAACCATCATTAATCATAATTAATTACAATTAATTCAGTGTATTAAAAATGGGTGTTAATTTTCCCATCCAATCTCTATAATTTTGAGTTATGTGAGCCTTTACTACCATCATCCCTCGTAGTTATGGCCTCAAGTTTTTTACCTCTCCTTGGATAGGAATATTCATCAAGAAGTATATGTCTGACAAGGGGATCTCCAATTGCTTTCAATATTTGTTGAAATGTCACATCTTGGCTATCCTCTCCAATAATCAAGCTACAATATGCATAAGTAGTAAATGGAAGAGCTTTAGGAGTCCACACCTAGTTGGTATCCTCTAGGATTATTGGTCCCTTTCCACCGTGGTAGTGATTTCCTCATTCTCATGCTCTCTCGAGACAATAGCTATCTCGCAACACCCTGGTAGAAAACCACAAAATTTCATTAGTTTCAAATGGTATTTCCTCTCTCTATAATTCCATTCATGCAATTTTTCTAGGAACAACCACACTAATCACACAACCATTCATCAGATAGTCACATGGCCATTTTTCATAATGTTTCTCGAATATGTCATGTGATTGAATGATTGTTCATATAAAAATCATGTTGTTTTGCATGCATGTTCATACAATTGTAACATGACTTTGTCTCATAGTGGTTATAGATATGGTGGTGTCATTATGTGATTATTAAAGGAACTTTCATACATATGTTCCTTCAATTACCATAGACCCAATGTAACCCCAAATGGTGTTTTTTTCTATTCTTTAAATCCACATAATTCAAAACTAAATGGATAAAATTTACAAGTGGATAAGAGGACCAACCTGGAATTCGTATCAATATTTCATTGGTCCAATATCCCACATTTAGACACTAAATATCTAGAAAAAAAAAACTCACTTTGATTTCATACCAACCAAATGAATTTTGAAATCATGTTTTGGCCCTATTTATTGGTGTTATTGACCTAAAACTTCCTTTGTCCTGTACAAAAGAATCATAGATCCATTTTTTATGTCATTTTCACCATTGTATTTGTCTTCTTAAGCACTTTCTTGTTGTGGTTATTGTTTATCATGTGTGGGATCTTATTTGGGATCCATTTTCCTGCAATTGTTTATACAGAGGATGAATCCCCATGCATGTATACTTCTTCAAACTGACATATAAATATAGACAAGATCTATACAAGAGATTAATTTAACCTTTTACCACCCTTTGAATTTACCATAGGGTCTCCCTATCTTGGCAAGTTTCATCACCCCTTCAAGTGGCATTCTTATGCTTGTGATATGGTAGTGTTCCACCTTTAATGGGTTTCCCTTATTTAGCATAGTTTTCATTCTAGCACCTAATGCACTCACTTGCCCTTAGGATTAGCATTCTTTGTAGTACACTTTACATTAAGAGACTCATTTTTACTCTTCCCTTTCTTATTTTCTACCCTAGAAATAGTAAGCAATTAATTTGGTTCTTATGCTCTACTTATCATTTTGTGGTTGAACCCATGTTTCACTCAATTCATGTGTCAACACCCATATGAAATTTAACCTTTATTCACCCATTCTAAGGAGACCCACCACTATTGCCCATCCTTATTTCCTCAATTTGATCTCAAATTCCATACACATAGTTTAGAAACCACTTGTTTTCATTTGGCATCAGTGTCCTTGATTGTAACATAATTATTATTTTATTATTTTTAAAATACAAAACACAAAAGAATCTTCAAAACATCAAAACAAGGGAAAGTGAATTAAGTATATTATGTATCACCATTTATTCATACACATTTTACATCTTTTCTTTACAAATTTGGCATCATTCTACGTCATCCTTGTTTGGAGAATTGTATTTAGTCACCCATGCCTATCCATATTTCAAAATTTGGTGGAAATTTGCATCATACTCATACCGTCCAAAGCCGATACTCATCGTGGTTCCTAAGATTGGATATCCCCGTTACCTTTTTTAATTGTCACCATAATCATGTAGTCATTCTCTTAATGAATTTTTATCCACGGTTCCCACTAAGCCATTATTACTCCTCCCACTCCCTTGATTGTTTTTGGATGAGTATTTTTGTTTCAATAATTGTCACTACTCAAGTCATCCTCTTTTTATGCTCTGCTCAAAATAATTCCCATGTCTTATATTAATTTTCTAAATCATCTCATTGTGTCAAGTCCCAGTGAGTGACACCAACCAGTTTGTTCCACATTCATGATGATTTATAGGGAATCAACATTTCATTCTCTCCAATAGATATACCCCTATTGACACCAACTCATTTTTTCTAGGGGTTTGATTTACAACCCCTATACCTTGGTTACCATTTTCATCATTAGAAATTTTTCTTTTATGTCATAGTGTATTTTCATCATTAATCTCTAATGACATGGTTTCTTCTAAAGTTTGATGCTAGTGCATGTATTCACACAAGGTCATTTTGTACTAGTACCTTGGTACCCATTACCATTTTTTGTGGGCTACCTTGTATCTAATAGAGTTTTTCATTATTGATATCAAACCAAATAGTTTCTACCATGCTCAACAACAAATAATTATCACATCATGGTGACTCATATGTGTTGGTTGTAGTGGTTTTCCAAGTTCATTTGAAGACTATAGACATGTATGGCTCGTTTTCATCATTTTTAATCCACCTCTAATTTGAGTTTCCCTCCAAAAACTTGCCTACGTATTTTGACCCCCATGATAAGTGGGCCTCACTTACTAAAATTATTCACTCCTTCTAGGGTGACATTGGTCCATCACATATTTTAAATGGAATAAAAAACCATTTTAGATGTATCATTATCTAGTTTCACCAGCCATGATCCCATATTATACTTTGTGTTGATTATTTCATGAGCATGGATATGCATGTGTTGTTTATATAGATATATATTTTATATCACTTGACCAATTGATTGTTTTGTAGATGACCTCCTTTATCTCCTCAATTGATCTCATTCATTTGATTCTCTCTCTCTCTCTCTCTCTCTCTCTCTCTCTCTCTCTCTCTCTCTCAACATCAAGGGAAAGAAACATGTGATGTATTTTGGCTATATCGTGTGATCCTATAATCACACATCAAGGGGAATATTTTTTCATCCCAATTTCACTCACTTGCAACACTTGAGTGATTTTAACTATAAACATCACAAATCAACTTTAACTTGACTTACTACAACTAAATGCATGATTTACGAACCAATTACATGCCATCAATCCCAATCAAACTTCCAATTGACCGTATAAAGGTTCATGGGTGATATCTCTCTACTAAAATCATGTGATAGAGTTGGTTATTTTTTTACACCTACACTATACTTGAAAATGTGTGATTTACGGAGTTATGTGGCCCATTAATCCCAACGAGCGCCCAAAAAGGTTTATATTTTAGTGCAAGCCAGGTCAAGTTGCCCTTCTTCATTAATATTTTGGTAAATTGCCCTTCTTTATATCAAGTGAGGCACATGGGAGCCCATGCCTACATCTTGGGAATTCCCACCTGAACTAGTTCCTCATCCAACTTAGATATGGCTTATAAATACAAATCCATCCCATGCATTTTATGACAACTTTTCAATGTAAGGTTATGCTAGAGGAATTGAGCCAAAGAGTAGGAAGATCATTTCTTTCACTCACTTTTCCTTTCTAATGTCCCCCAGGTCAACCGAGGGACCTTACGATGCGAAATTCTCATAAAGATGAAATTTCTATTAACTAATTTAATTCTTTTACAACTAACTAATTTCATGTATCTTACAACTATGAATTTAAACCAGATATAACTACTATTAAATACCATTCACTTAATGCAACTACAACATGCTAAAATAAACATGAATGCAGTCTAACCATTCATCACAACAGCATATAAATTATTTCCAAATACACAGAGTTCATGCACAACAATTAAACTCATAAATAACATAGCAAAAAGATTAAACACTTATATTTTATAACAGATGTGAAACCATCTTCTTGGGATGAATGTTCCACCCAAACATAGACTTATTGTTCCAAATATCAATAGTTAGTCACCCCGAGCTGAGGCTAGTAATCCACAAAAGAAGGTGGTCTCTCACTGTCCACTCACAACTCATAAACTCACAACCCACTGGTATTCTCCTACAGCTAACCCAATTTTCCACCAGTTTTCTTCCTCTTGACATGTCCAACCCAATGAATGTACCCCTTCACTAATCTCATTTTCTTGGACATCCCATTCATTTATCGTGGTCTCTCTGGAAAATGTATCTAGGAATATATCAGTTAGGAACTCAAGGGAAAATTCTTCTAGGAAAAATACCAACAAAATTTGGGATGTGACCACTCACACCCGCCCTCTTACATGTATTCAATGATTAGATTTGGGAAGACTCAAACAGAAATTAGAATATCCGTACACCAATAGAAAATTTAGGAAAATGGTTTGAATTAATATACATGGGTAATTCCCCCTTGGACCCCTCTTGGTCATTATCCTAGACACTCCCCTCTCTTGTGGATTAATTCATCCCCTATCTGTGTCCATGTCCCCTTAGCAGTTGGCATCACATTTTATTATTAAAACATTGAAATACAATTTGCATATTACATTTCATTGGTCACAGCCACAGATTATATACACATAAGAACTAATTAAATTGGGGATTATAGTGTGGATGTTACATTACCCCTCCCCTAAAATTGTGTGTCATCCTTGATGCACACTATGTAGATCTACATATATGCAAATTTATATCATAATACTTTCATAAAATAAAATTTTGCAATTTTACACTCCAGCAGCAGTTCCAACCATAATCTCGTGTTCCTCTCAACTCATTCATGCAAGGAATGCACCATTCATTTATAAGGGATAATGCAAGGGATGTACCATCTGTTTATCATAATTAACCCAAGGAATGAGCCATTATTTTATCAAATTTCTCTGTGCAGTTGGATAGGAATCTCATATGTGGTTCTGGAACTCTAGCTACTCAAAATGGAGTCTTGCATTATGTTCCCTTCAAAATTGTCAAAAGTTTGTGGGTATTCTTATTGCATGTTTTCTTCATGCTCCCATGTATCATCTTTAATATCATAGCAGTCACATTGAACCTTTACCATCCCTGTGGATTTGTTCCTGAGAACTTTGAATTTTCGATCGAGGATGCGTACTAGTTCCACCCAGAAATCCCCTTTGTGCTCCACCTACATCACATTCCAATCAATTATCTGGTTAGAGTCAAGAACATATTTATTTAATAATCATACATGAAATAAATTGTGCACTCTCATTGATGCAGTAAATGCTAGCATGTATGCAAATGGCCCTATCTTTTCTAAGATTTCAAAAGGCCCACAATATTGTGTTGTCAACTTTGGGAAACTTCCTAATCTTAACGAACTTATCTTTTCCTTCACTTTTAAAAACACATGTTTTCCCACTTTAAAATATCTAAACACTTTATTCTTGTGGGCATAACTTTTCTTCCTATCATGGGCATCCTTTAAATTTTTCTTTATCTTTTCCATCTACTATTCCATTTCCTTTACCAAATTTGGCCCAACAACTTCTCTGTCTACTGGATTATACCAACTCACTGGAGTGTTACACTTTATGCCATACAATGCTTCAAACCGACTCATTTTCAATGAGGCTTGATACCCATTATTGTAAGCAAATTCAACTAAATGAATATAATTCTCCCACTTTGACGGTTGATCCATCACACACATTCTAAGCATGTCCTCAATTATTTTGTTAGTAATATTAGTTTGTTGTTGGCATAGGGGCAGACCCAGGGTTCAACGATACAACAGTGCACCAAAAAAACTCTAACTACCGACCCTTTCGGCAACACCTACGAAGAAGATGAAGTCTCACCCGAGGTAGAGGCAAGGGTGGTTGCAGAAATCAGATGTCTACAACCTTAGCTAGGACACAGACCTGTGATTCTAACACTTAATAGAGCACTTAGCGGTTAATCTTCATCAATATTCAGTCTTATTATACTTCGCAGATAGCACAGATCATCGCAACATTTACTTAGATCTAAGATCTTTTAGCACTTAGTAACAATAAACAGATCAGATCATGTAGATCAGCACTAAGCATATTCATACATATTAGAGCTAACATTCATTCATAGCTCATAAGCACAAAGCATAAATATATCTATCTAAACACATCAAAGCACTTAGTAAAGGAAGAGACAAGCATATCAAGTCAAGGCAAAGAGAAGAACAGACAAATTTATCGTGGTTCACCCCCACCCTGGGGCTACGTCCACAAAGTCTTCTTCCTTATTAATGTCTTCAATCGGTTACAACACAAATCCTCCAAACCTTACTGCGCACAGAACAAAATATCTACGCAGCTCGCTAGATCCTTCTTCCTTGCCTTACAGCACAAATCCTTCTGCAGTCTCTCACGAGGACTTGCACTCAGCTCTATAAGTCTTACACAAAATGCACAAAGCCTTACAATACTTGATCACACAGATCCAACTCTTAGCACTTTAGCCAACTTGCACTAAGCAATCACTAAGTACACTAAGAAACAACTTCTACTATTTATTACAATGCCTATATATTTATACATTACAAAAGTGGGCCTAAGCGTGGGTGAACCCATGGGATAACATCCCTTCCACATTAAATTAACCCAAAATCCTAAAAGGACCCAAAAAGGGGTCTAGCTTCCATGATTTCCACTTCGGGTTGTGCTCCATCTTTGACAAGTTGTCGAAATCCCAAAAATGGTCAAATATGACCAAGTGTTCCTCAAAACTTGGTTAAGGGCCAATAGGCCCCCAACACTCACCTATGACTCGTCCCGTGTCACTCAGGTTTGGGTAACTCTACCTCAAAGGTCTAGAGATTGGCTCGAGCTGCTTCGACTTGTCTCTGTGCTACTGCTTCTTGCTCAGCAAACCCCTGAACAATCGCTTCACTGATAGGTCCTTCCAGTTGTTGCTCGACTTTAGCAACTACTTGTTCGAGTAGTGTTCCTTGGCCTTCAATTTATTCAAACAATAGGTAAGTTGCCTCCTGGCTCAGTTGGATTTTCTGGGTGACTTCCATCACTCTTTTCTGCATGCTAAGAACGAGTTACTGGGCAGTGTGCTATTCCTGGTATCTCTTCATCCTCTCGATGGGTGACAGGAGCTTGAGTTGCGCCTGTACTGTATCGGCTTGCTCCTTTGCTTCCTGGAGTTGGGACTCTAGTATCTTCAACTCTGTGTCTTCAAATAGTTGTTCATATATCTGCGTGCTTCTGCTACTTAGTTTTTTACATTCTGCAGCAAGTGTTTTAATCCTCTCGACTGCGTTCTGAGAATTCAATTCTCGTTGGTCGCACACTTCTTATGGAGTCTGTGGTATGGTCTGAAGCTCTAATTCCACGACCCTTTGTTGAAGTTGTTGAATAACTTCAGCCAGCTTCGTCACTTGGCGCTCTATGGGCTATTCGGCCTTCTTCTCTAATCCGGTCACAGAGAGAAATTCTCTGTTGACTGCTTCTTCAATTCCTATATTCTTTACAAGCAGTTGCTCTTTCTCTTTTTGGATCTTTGCCCTATCTTCTTCAAATTTTTCTTGGAGAGCATTCTTCTCTTGTTGCACGGTTTGACATTATTCAGTAAGTTCCTCTTGTGCTTTCTTTAGGGCCTGGATGGCCTATTATTTTTCTTCCTGAGCACGTCGAAGGTGTACTTCGACTATATCAACAATCTTGCGGAGCTGAACCGATTCATCTCCCGCTTTTGTTGTTCCTTCTGGAAGAGGTGCAGTAGAGGTTGCTCGAATAGACTGGAATGCTTGTTGTACTCCCTGGAGTGCGATCTCAATCTGGATATACATTTTTTCCTACTTCACCTCCTGCTTCACTATGATTTCCTTTAAATCATCATTGACCGCTACAACAATGAAATAAAAATCATCCAACGTGAGGGCAGTTCACATCTTGGTTACAAGGGTTCTTGATTTCTTTCTGGAGGAAGATTTCAGAGGTGAGACCTTCCTTTTCTTCGATGAGTCTTCTTCATCCCGAGGCGGTGGTACTTCGACTCTCTGGGTTTCTGTACCTTCTTCGTCGCCACCTGCTTCATCTGGTGTAATGGAAGTCTTCCTTACAGATAGGCTATCAACATCCTGGACTCCTTCAGTCTTCTTCGTCAACTTTGATTTCTTTGTCTTACTGGGACCAGGTGTATACTGCGCAGTTCTGGGGCTGTCGATGTCAGACATTTCTGCGGGGTCTGTTGGAACAAGGAGGTTCACCGACCATTCTTTGGTGATCTCTTCCAGGTCTTCTTCTGTTAGCTTATAATAGGATTGAAGTTGTTCCTAGTGCTCATCAGTGAGTGGGGTTAGGTATATAAAGTGGCGGTCCGCGCTGAACTTTATCAGAGGTCGGAATCTCTATAAAGTGTTTGGGGTTATGTGTGGTTCGCTCCTTATGGATGCTTTCAATTGGTTATAGCACGTGTGGAAAATGGCATTTGATTGCCATTGCTTGCTCATGTCATTCGAGTACCATAATGTATGGAATTTCATGGCTAGTGGCTCAAAGGGGTCCAGGTCTGGGAAGGTTGCGCCTCCTGGTAGCTCCCATGCAACAAAATCGATTAGTATCAGCAGCCAACTAAAATGGAATTCATGCCCCTAATCCTAGTCTTCTCTGCAGTCAATCTCCGGTTGATTCACCAGGTACTTCGCCTAGTTCATCTGTAGTCCCTCTGTGCACTTTCCTGCGAGGTCAACCACAAAGCCAGATACTTGTGTTGGTCGATTCTTGCATACCAACTTCGCTGCGATCAGTTGACATGTGAGGCGCACTGTGCTACTTTAAATGGAAGCTACCTTGTAGCCTCTCGCACCTTTCTCAACATCGACATAGGCTTCTTTGATCTTCTACGCAAGAGCGCGGTCTGCGGTCTTTCTAGGATAGTACTCATGGGGATCAAGGCCCTGCATGCTAATCCTGATGATCCTATTGATCAATGTCAGATCAACAGTTATGCGACGATCTAACCACAGGTATCCTTCTTGGTAACTTTCTAGAAATATTTTTACACAAGCATTCACCTCCTGGTGTCTGCCGAAGTGCGGTACTTTCATGATGTTGAGCAAAGTAGATTACACGAGGTTCATCATCCATTGCTGAAGGATGAGCTTCAAATTCTTGCCCTTAGTTCTCGTCAAGTACTTATACAGGGTGAGAATGTTGTAAGTTTTACAGTCCCCCAGGTTGAATTCACAAAACTTTAACGATGTAAATTTGTCTTGATCTGCGCGGTAGGTGTGCACTCCTTTCGGTAGGTATGTAGTGACTAGGGTGTATTCAAAGTCTCTAGGGACATTGTCCCTATTAATCTCACCGCTCATAGGGGGTATGTAAGCTGGTAGGATGGATGGCACTAACTTCGCGTTGTTTATGTTGTCCTTATGCTTGGTTCTTCTTTCTGCGCCGGCTCGAGATGTTCCTGCTCAAGCAGTTGATGGGGAGGCTTGCACTCCTCCCATCGATGATGCTTGGACTCTAGTGGACATTCTTCTTTCCGACATGGTTCTCTCATTCATTAACTCAAGAAGGACCTATGTGATGGATTCCTCAAGTTTGTTGAGCTCATTGGACATACGCACTAGGGAAAGATAATCGGGGTCACAATGATCTCAAAATGCTGCACTAGGATGAACAATTTGCTTGCAATGATCAATGTAGACAATCACTAGTTCTACGGGCTTCGATTTCTCAGTTGGCAAAAGTGTTCTTCGGGCACGGCGCGGCGAGCTATATAGGAAATTCCTCAACGGTCTGCTTGCAATGGGTATGAATCTTTCATGAACGTTGATCCATTCGTTATGGCGTGGTCCAATGGTCTAGTAGTGATATTTTAATGCTTTTATGTCCATTCGGGGCGAAAGTCAAACAGGTCTATCAGTCCAACGGCTATATTTCTTCGCCACGGCGAAGTGCCATATGTCATTTGGTATCCCGGTGAAGCTCAATTCCTGTTATTTTTCCTTCTGCGAAGTTCCTTGTGGGATCTTCTGCAACTTTTCGATCTTGGTTCTCTTCTTACATAGCTTCCTAGACTTCTTCCCAGTGAGCTTCGTCTCGGACATCCTTTTTTCATTCTGATCCTTATCCTCTCTCAACATAGTCACTTCGCGATGCTGATATTCTTTATTCAGATCCAAGGGTAATACACCTTCATCATATGGATTAGGTATTTCGGTCTTCTGTGGTTCCTCTAATGCTCTTATAGCTTCGACATCCAAGTCCCTAGTGTTTAATAGCTTAGATCTGTTCTCTTGTTCTTCCATCAAGTAGGCGATCTTTCTAGTCATAAATTCCATGAGTTCTTGTTTCTTTTTTTCTAGGGCTTCCTTTTCTTCTTTTCTTTGGATCTGGTCTTTTTCAATCCAGATCTTGCCTAACAAAGCTGGAAATGGGGCATAGTCCTCAATAAATTTAATAACTTCGAATTCTTCCTCCATCGAAGCTCCATGGGTACTCATAGCTATCCGGGTAATCCTACGACATAGGGTTACCATTTTTCCTTTAAACAATCCTATTTTTCCTAGTGAAGGAACCATACCAGGCCTTCCTAGGGTTTCCCAAGTACTTTCTGTCATAATGTTCATCTTTTTTCCCTCATCCAGAGCACAGTTAATGTCGAAGTCTCATATTCTTACTTCGATTTTCTCCTTTTCTTTGAATATATCTAACAAACTGGCATCTTTATGTTCATCCAGGGTTTCTTTCTTTTTATTCAACATAATCTTTGATTCTTTCTGGGGTTCTTCTATAATATTAGTCTCTTGATCTCCTTCATGTTTTTCTTGCTCTCTATTCATCTTTTCAAGTCTAGCAATCATTCTAGGGCAATCCAGTACTTCATGGTCCATAGCCTTACAATATAGGCAACTAGGGTTTCTCCCAGGGAATTCCTTAGAAAGATGTCATGGTCTTCTGCAACTGTAACAAAGAGTTAATCCTCTCTTTCTCTTCAATGATCCCCAAATTTTCTTATACTGTGCGCTAGGATCATAATGGTGAACCTACAAAAATTTCTTTCTAGGATCCTGCATCCATTGGTTAGTCCAAAAATTATTTCTATGCATAGGTATACCATATCTATCATTATTCTTATCAGATCTATTCATATCAAACGTTCTATCATCTAATAATGCCCTAGTTTTCAAGCTAGGACAAAATCTATCAAGCATACCTAAATCCATACTTTAGAAACAAAAATTTTCACCTCTTTTACTTCTACATGGCACAAAGCTTCCAGATATAAGAACTTTTAACTATTCTTACCTTTAACGGAGCACAGAGCTTACAGATCTTACTTCTTTTCTTCAGTATCAACCTCTTTTTTTGCAGATCTGACTTCTTTCCTTCAGATCTGTCCTTCCTTCTTCAACACAGATATTTTTAGATCAAGTGGATCACTACACACTAGGGCATAGATCCATGCACAGAGCTTTTACAATTTCAAGATGAATCTTTGCACAAAGCTTCTTCTGCTCAGTTCCCAGCAATCACAGTTTCAGTCCCGGCAACGGAACCATTTGTTGGCACAAGGGCAGACCTAGGGTTCAATGCTACAATAGTGCACCAACAAAACCCTAACTACCAGCCCTTTCGGCAACACCTGCGAAGCAGATGAAGTCTCACCTGAGGTAGAGGCAGGGGTGGTTGTAGGACTCAGATGTCTGCAACTTTAGCTGGGACACAAACATGTGATTCTAACACTTAACAGAGCACTTAGCAGTTAATCTTCATCAATATTCAATCTTATTATACTTCCCAGATAGCATAGAGCATCGCAACATTTACTTAGATCTAAGATCTTTCAGCACTTAGTAACAGTAAACAGATCATATCTTGTAGATCAGCACTAATCATATTCATATATATCAGAGCTAACATTCATTCATATCTCATAAGCACAAAGCATAAATATATCTATCTAAACACATCAAAGAACTTAGTAAAGGAAGAGACAATCATATCAAGTCGAGGCACAGAGCACAACACACAGATTTACCGTGGTTCACCCCCACCCTGGGGCTACTTCCACAAAGTCTTCTTCTTTATTAATGTCTTCAATCGATTACAACACAAAGCCTCCAAACCTTACTTTTCATAGGACAGAATATCTACGCAGGTCGCTAGATCCTTCTTCCTTGCCTTACAACACAAAGCCTTCTACAGTCTCTCATAGGGACTTGCACTCAGCTCTACAAGTCTTACACAAAATGCACAAATCCTTACAATACTTTATCACACAGATCCAACTCTTAGCACTTTAGCCAACTTGCACTAAGCAATCACCAAGTGCACTAAGAAACAACTTCTACTATTTCTTACATTTCCTATCTATTTATACATTTCAAAAGTGGGCCTAAGCGTGCATGACCCCACGGGCCGACATCCCTTCCCCGTTACATTAACCCAAAACCCAAAAAGGAGACAAAAAGGGGTCTAGCTTCCACGATTTCTACTTCGCGTTGCGCTCCATCTTTGACAAGCTGTCGAAATCCCAAAAATGGTCAAATATGACCAAGTGCTCCTCAAAACTTGTTCAAGGGACAACATTTGTCCATCTAACTCTAGGTGATACATTGTTCTAAGATTTAAATTTGTTCCAAAGCCTTTGAAAAAACCTTTCCAAAAATAGGAAGTAAACTTTGGATCTCTATCTGAAACTATTTTCTTAGGAACTCCATGTAGCTTAGCAACTTCCTTCATGTAGATCTCTACAATATTTGTTTCCTTGAGTGTTGTATTCACTAGAATAAAATATGTTTCCTTAGTCAATTTATCCACCACCACCATGATGGAATCATGTTGCTTCACTATTATGGACAACTTTGTAATAAAATCAACTGTGTCAACTTCTCACTTACATTCTAGAATGGTAAATGGTTGTAGCAAACATGTTGGGTGTCTATTTTCAGTCTTCACTTTCTGGCACTCTAGACATCTGGCTACGTAATTAGCCACTTCTTTCTTTATTCTCGGTCAAAAGTATTGGCTCCTTACAACTGCAATTGTCTTTTGATATATTGGGTTCCCGGCATATGTCACATTATGCATCTCCTTCAGGACTACATTTTCCAAATCATTGGAATTTGGCACATATACTTTGACTTTGTACATGAGAATTCCATCTTCTTTCAGCTCATAAAAATTCAATTTCTACTGAAAATTACCTTGCTATAATTTTTGTTTTATGTTCACATACTATTGATCTGAATTTGTTGTTATAAAATTTTATCCTTCATATATGTCTTGTACATGTTGATATTTTCAATATGCACTCCATGAGCTCTCATGTTGATAGTTTCAATATGCACTCCATGAGCTCTCATGTTGAGTGCATCAACCACTTGATTTTCCTTACCTTTTATATGCTTAATTTCAAGGTCGTATTCACTCAGAAATTCCATCCATCTAGTTTTTATGGAATTTAAAGTTGATTGTCCAAACAAATTCTTCATGCCACAAAGGTCTATCCTTAGCTCAAATTTCTTACCCATAAGGTAATGTCTCCACATTTTTAACGCATGAACAATTTTTGCTAACTCCAAGTCATGAGTGGCATAATTCCTCTCATGCTCCTTTAATTTTCTGGACTCATAGCATACTACATGATCCTTTTGACTGAGAACTCCATCGATCCCTTCCTTGCATGAATCAGTGCACACAAAAAAATCTTCATCCAGATCTACAATATTCAATATTTCCACACTTGGCAATATTTCCTTCAACTGCTAAAAACTCTCTTCAGACTTGGAAGTCCATTCGAACTTCACTCCCTTTGTTTGCAAGAAGTGATTGGACTTGCAATCTTTGAAAACTCTTTTATGGATCTTCGGTAATAACCGGAAATACCCATGAACAATCTAACCTCTGTGACATTATTCAGTGTTGGCCATCCTCTAATGGCCTCTATCTTCTCAAGATCCATTGGTATCCCTTCTGCTGAAATTATATGCCCCAAGTAGTGAATCTTCTTTTGATAAAAGATACACTTACTTAGTTTAGCATACAATTTATGCTCTCTTTAAAT
>ML838354.1:78518-96239 GCA_009831015.1 Picea engelmannii | reverse complement strand
TTCATGGCCCATTGTATCTCTTCTACTATCATACAATACCTCATATGCAACCAATTATTCTTGGGATACCTCTTGGCCTAGATACACATATTGTTTCTGGAAGCCTTGAAATTTTCTACTCCTTTATGGTCTTCCACCACTTCTGGTAGTATCCTCCAGGTATTGGATATTGTTTCCTTCATCTCGTCAAAATACATGGAAAATATACTTGAATTTTCCTTCCTTTCCTTTGTGGTTGAAGTGTACCTTAATTCTGTATATGTTATTGCACGTCACTTGCCTGGCCTTAGGTAAAATTCATTGTATTTGGGTTGTTCCCAACCCACCAAAGATATGAATATGATCAACCATGCATAATGGAACTCTGTTCCAAGAAATTGTGCATCCTTGCAGTCATCCAAAAATAAGTTCAGTAAGTATGGGCTCCAGATGAGTAGAGTCCCCTTCGCGCATTTCATAGATGCTTCTATAACTCTTGCAGGTGCTTCTTCCTTGCGACATTTCCTTAACATTTTGCAATCCATAAACTTAGTTTACAATCTCGTCAAAGGTTCACTGATTATGTTGATTATGATAGCTCGGGACCCTCTCTCTATACCGTATGTTTTCTTCGTCTCCTCTGCCAATGTTTTCTCCTTTGTCTTATCATCCAAGTATTGTGTTGGATTTTCTCCATCTGTTGGAAGATTTGTAATTTGTGCGATTAGATCTACATCTATTGAGACCAGCCTATCCATTCATAGAATACCCCCATGTACCAATGCCAATAATTGTTTGACACAGTTGTTTACATCTTTACCCTGTCCAAAAAGAGGGATTTATAACAATTTCATTATCCTTGTGTTATACAACCATGTAATCCACTACTTTGGCTCTAATATTGGCACTCCTGATGAACTTTCTCCTTTTTTCTCCATATAAAATTTTGGCACAAATTCAAGAAACTTGTCCGTGTCTGCTACATCATGATCAAAATACTTCAGTTTCTCCACACATCCTAATAATTCAGGAAGGATCATGACTCCTTCGGGTATGTGCGGTAATGTCAACGTAACTTCTGTTTGTTTACGCAATGATATTTGTACTAGTTGTTTTTCATTTTTTTTTATTCCCTATCGATGACCCTACTTCTTCGTGTGCATATTCGTCTTCTTCTGCATCAGATTCTAATGACCTGTGACATCCTCCACCTGTACCTGATATTTTGATTGTTGCATTGGCTCTGTGATAGGTTGTTGCATTGTTTCAGCATATTCCCTAGGCTCATATAATTCTATACGCTTGTCCTCTTCCCCATTCAATTGTTGTGATGCTCTTAACCCAAGTTGTTGTGTAGGGTTTTGTTCTTCAACCGTCATATCAACATCCAATTTCTCAGAAACTGGTTAATGTTCTTCGATAATGATTGGAGAAAATGGTTCAATGACAGGTGATGGGATCGCATCAACATAGATGACTACCCTCGGTGGGATAGGGTTTTCTACTTCTTCGATTGCTTGCTCATGTGGAGATCTTGTTGCATTGTGTGTCTTCCTTGTAGTTCTACTGGGAGCTTTGACCTTCGGTGGCGCCATTCTTCTAAATTTTGCTCAAGTTGCTTCTAAATCCTCAAAATCTCCTCGATAACACATGTTCGCACCAATTTTTTTCTCCTTTAGCTCTCATTTGATCAATAACACAATGAGTATTCCCTTGCAATTTTTTCTACATTTATAGTTCCTATCATAAATGCTTTGTCGTGCTTGTACTTTTTTTATCATCTCCTTTTTCCTTTTTTTGGCTTCTCTTTGTTCTGTCACGTTGATTTTTTTGTTTAGTCATATTTCTATGGCGCACAGTATATTATTTTTTTGTCATACCAATTACTATCTTTTACGTGTTGTATCATCTAACTCTACATGCAAAACCACTTATCCATCTACTTCGTCTTTTTGTTTTTTTCCAATTTTTTTCCAGTTTTTTTTCTTTTTTCTTTTATTTTTATTCTTTTAACTCCTAATATATACACTATGTACAACTCTAATTTTTTGTGATGCACCTACTAAGGGTTACTGGGTCGGCTTTCCTTATACATTTTCAGTCGACTGCCATTCACCAATCCTTGAATCTCCTTTCATGTTAAATCATGCAGCTGCACAACACCTCCATTTGTGACACACTTTATCTCATATGGCCCTAGTCAATGCATCCTGAACTTCCCTAGGTGCTACAAGTATGTGTTGTCAAAGAGGAGAACCAAATCTCCTTCCTTAAATTTCGTCTTCTTAATGTTTCTATCATGCCAATATTTATCCTTTTCTTTCTGTACTTCCTGATGGAAACTAGCTACAATATTGTCTTCATCTAATTCCATGAGTTGTACCAATATTTCTTGAGTTGCACCTATTTTTGTCATGTTTGGAATGGTTGCAATGCGCAGACTAGATATCAAATACTCCAAAGGGACTATTGGTTCCTGTTCATACACCAATATGAAAGGTGTCTACCTTGTAAGCTTCTTAAAAGCAGTTCTATAAGCCCATAATATTGTTGGTATATTCAAATCCCAATCATCCTTGTTCACATTGAAAATCTTAGTTAGGGAATTCTCCAATATCTTGTTAAATGCTTCCATTGTTTCATTAGCCTAAGGATGGTATGGAGTAATTTTTTGATGATGTATCTCAAATTCTTCAGTCATTGCCTAAATAGTACTGTCGATAAAATGAGTCCCCTAATCACTCATCAGAACTCTAGTACATCCAAACCTTGTAATCGCTAGTTCAAACGGGAAGTGTGTTGCAGTTTCTGCGCTACAATATTTTACTGTTGTTGCTTCATCCCATCTGGTTAAATATTATGTCATTGTAATGATATATCTTGCTTCTGATATCCTAGCTAGTGGATTGGTTGGTCTTACAAAATCTACTAGAAATTTATAAAATTCTTTCAGAGTTACCTGAGGTCTTAGTGGCATCTCATCCCTCCTGGATGGATTTCCTATCCTCTGACAGAAATCACAATTCTAACAATATTATTTTTCATCCTTAGAAATTGTTAGCCACCAATGTCTTGCGTGCAATATCTTATGTGCAGTATCCTTCCCTGCATAGTGTCCTCCAACTATACCTTCATGTTCTTCTGCTAAGATGATAGGTCATTCATGCTTTATAACACATCTCCTTAGAATGTTATATGCTCCTGGTTTATACAATTTCCCTGCAATAAGATGGTATCTGCAACTCTGACAAACAAATTCTTCTTTTGCATAGTATTATATTCCTTTGGGGAAAATCCTGTACTCAAAAATTCAATAATGTGAGAAAAATATTCATCAGCAATCTATACTGAAAAAAGTTGTGCATCCAAGAAATTTTCCTCCAAGTTGTTTGGTTCCTCTCCATTAGTTATCTTGGATAGATGATCTAGCCCTACATTCAGTCTTCCAAGATTCACAACTACTTCAAATTCAAACTCATGAAATAAAAACAAGCATATACATATTCTTCCCCCCAACACTGGCTTGTTGACTAGGTATCTAAGAGAAGAGTGATCTGTAAACATCTTAAAGTGGTGTCCTAAAAAATAATGTATGAACTTCTACAATGCATAAACCATAACCAAACATTCTCTTTATGTTGTATTGCAATTATGTTCTGAATCTAAAAGCTTCCTACTTGCAAATGCTATTGGGTGATCTATATCACCTTCTCCTGGTTGTGTTAATATTGCTCCAAGCATTATTGTAGATGCATATACATAAACATGGAACTCATTTGACCAATATAGAAACACCAAAATTGGTGTTGTCACCATTTTCTCCTTCAATATATCCAAACTCTATTGACACTCATCATTCCACTGATACTTAATGTCCTTGTTCAACAATTTCTCAATGGGTGCAGTAATCTGTGCATATCCCCTTATGAACTTCCTGTAGTAGCCTATATGACCAAGTGTAATTTTTAACTGGCGCATTGACTTAGGTGGTGGTAAGTTAACAATGACAACAATCTTCGCAGGATCTACCAGCAGACCTTGTTTACACACCACGTGTCCTAGTAAGATCCCAAATGCTGCGTTGAATATACATTTCTTAATGTTCAAGGACATATGACACTGTCTACACATGTCTAACATAAACCTTAACACTTCAACATGATCCTTCAATAAGCTAAATAATATCCAATCATCCAAATAAACTTCCAAAAACTTATAAATAAATTCTTTAAATGGAGCTACTACTGCCCTTCAAAAAATAGCAGGGGCATTCTTCAACCCAAAATCCATCACTTTGTACTGATATGACCCCCATTATTTGGAAAATGTAGTCTTATGACGATCCTCTGGTGTTATTCTGATCTGGTGATACCCTGAAAATCCATCAGTAAATGAATATGCTTCTTGACCTCGTACATTCTCCAATATTTCATCTATAAATGGAGTAGGGAAGGGATCATGCAGATAGGCATCATTCAACTTCCTCAAGTCTACACAGATCTATATTCTTCGTTGCTTATTTTCCTGCACTACCATAGGGATAATCCACTTAGGTTCTTCCACAGTTTCTTCCATAGGTTCTATTACACCAACCTCTAGAATTTTATCAATTTATGCCTTCACTTTCTGCTTATACATTGGATTCAACCTGTAAGGTCTCATTCTTATTCGTATGGCATCTAGCTTCAAAGGGATCTTCATTTCTCCAAGATCTACTACTACCCCTTTCATCTCTGAAAATGTTGCTGGAAATAGGTCTGATCTAGGAGGATCTCGGTGGCCACCCACCTATTCCAACTGGCTCAAAACAGTTTGTTGGCAACTTACTATTTTTAGCAGTTTTTTGGGTCCCAAACTTCTGAAGCCATTTTGAGGGCCTAAATGACGTTTGTTTCATGATCATGCACCTAAATTAAGCTTAAAGGCTCTAATTGAGCCTATAAAATGAATCTCCTCATCCATACCTTTCCAACGAGCTATTGTGCACCCTAAACGAAGATCGTATGCAAAATTTACGACGCCGAGAAGTTGATGTACTAACTTATCCCAACAAGGCCCACATGACTTTTGGCGCTTCATCTCCTAGGGTTAGGTTTTTGGATGTCTAGGGTTTTGGAATTCATGTTTATTGTAAAAACGCCTTCAGAGACTCATTGTAATCATATTCTTGTGAATGAGCATAGTCGTCAAATCTCTTCTCAGGATATAAGCTACCACCATTCTAGCGAGTCTTTCACTTTGTATTTCTATAGTTTTGTGAATTTCGCTCATTAATAGAAATTGTGTATAATTGTATCTTTGTTTTTATGGTTATATCTCTGATATATCTCTTTTATATTATTGGATATCTGATATATCTCTGTAAATTTCTTTATTATATCTCCTCTCTCATTTCATGTCGAAAATAATTTGGATCGGTGATATTAGAAAAGGTTGTTCTTGATCATTTTTCAATGCATGTCCCCGAAAATCACTATCGTAAACCCGAAAAACCCTCCATGGTGGAAGAAAATAAAGACGAAAAAGAATAATATTCTATTAATTTTTTGCTTGAGCAAACTCTCACGCAACAGAGTGACGAAATGATGGAGAATATTTCCCGCATCCTTCAACATCTGTCGATAATAGAAAACGTGTCTTCATCAAGCGGCCACTTTGGAGGCACCTCTACTTTCAAGGGACAAATTAATTTTTATATTCTTGTATTTGAAGGTCAGATCGATGATGATGCCCTAGAAAAAAGGTGAAATCTTCTAGAAGGTTATTTATATGTTCACAATTTTTCCGATAGGGAAAATATCACCTTCTCACTCCTTAAGGATCTCCCCCATGTCAAACATTGGTTGGAAACTTACAGGGAGAAAAGTTCCACAGAGGAGTCTAGAATATATGGGGTCGAGCCCACTTGGGATTTTTTTGTGGATGCGGTCAAGAAACAATATTACCTTGTTGGTAACTATGACGACCGGTACATGAGATGGACCACATTGCAGTAAGAGAGGGGCCAAACAGTGACAGAGTTCACAAATACTTTCCATATATTGTGCACCAAGCTGGGTATAAAATACTCTGAGCAATATATGGTCCTGAAATACCGCAATGCTCTGCATAGGTACATCCAAATCGAAATGGATTTCCTTGACACCTCATTCTTATTAAGGAAATTCCAATCAATTTTTGGGTTACATTTTTCTCAAGTCTGTAACAATTGTTCTACAGTGATTTCAAGCGTAAGTTGTTTTTCGCTCTTGATCTTGGCATTGGATTCTGATATATTTAACCCTTGATCTAAGTATGTCCAAATTTTATTGCTTGTAACCATTACCAGTTTCTCGATTGAGATGTGAGGTTTCACCTCATCTAAACCCAAACTTATTATTCTCACTTATCTTTCTGTTGGTCCTTCAAAACTGCAGTGAGAGTCACACTTAAATCTTAATAAATAAAAAATCATAATTTCCTGAAACACAGTCATGTGTTTCTTAAACCTTAGAGTCATCCTTTACCTAGAAGAGGTGTTGGATTACCTAAATGAACACGTGTGGTTGATCCTGAGGATCGAGCCTCACAGTGTATAGTTATTTAATTGAATGTACAGTTAATTTGTTCTAATCCTTGGGGTTTTGTGTGTTAAGAAATCCCGAGCAGCTAAAGTGACCTCAGACTTATTGTTCGATTGAAACTTATTTAATTTTCTACCTTCATTACTTCTTACTCGGAATCTTCTCAAGGTTTGGTATGTCACCTTCCATAATTATTTGCGTGAAATTTGGAATTGCCTTCTTAATAAAAATAACTGAAGTCACCGTAGTATATCCCCTACTTCCTACTAATGGAATTTAAACATTAAAACGGAGAACAAAGTGTTTTCAGCTTGTCAATTTTGAAATTTGGAAGGTAATTCCTTCTACGTACTTAACATGCATTGATTTGCACTGATCTTTATGAAGTCTGTTAATTCAGAATCTCTATGATTCATTTTCAGTTACACTTACATTCGAGGTGTTAAATTCACTAATATATATAAACCACCATAAATGGGTTATCATTTTTTTTTATGCACCTACATCATAGAAGATCCAATTTAACGCTTTGAAATTTAGCCAGTTTGTTTCGTTTCTCCTTTCCGCCTCCAGCAGATTCGATGAAATAAATTGTTGGCATGTTTAGAGGAATAATGTGCTTGTCATTGATGGAAATAATAGCATCAAACCAAACCTCGAGAGCGCAAAAGACGATAAATCTCAGTAGAGATAGCCATTTTTAGAAGTACAGACGAGGTCCAAGAGACTGACTCGCAAGAGGAGAAACTTAGAAAACCTTCTAAGTCGAAGAGATCAAAATATTAGGAGGAAGAGAGATAATGGTCATTGGATCACTAATCTAGAGGACCAACAACCATCGGATTGATTTAAGTGGAAGGAAAGGATAAGCAAGGGTTGAGATCTAAGATCTCAATCACCCGAATTTCAGACAATAACAAGTGTCAAGTTGATTCAGAATTTCAGGTACGTGGAAATCACAAATCCGAGTGACACGTGGTAGATACTAGGCTCATGAAACATCATCAAGTGATGTAAGTAAGTGACGTCACTCCGGGAGTTTTACTTCGAGAGATTTACCACCAACACTTTCCCAAAGTTCTGAAGTCCCAAAGTGGTTTGGGGTCATCCATCGTCGAGGAGGACAGGTGGCATGACATCCACAACTTAGGAAGTATGTGGATGGTGAGAATGTGAAAATCGCCGAAGACAAATCTCGATCGTTGATCGTCAAGGGGAGTATGTGTCAGTTGATCTCAGATTTTGGAGAAATCTCACTTCAAATATTTCCAGTTGAGACTTGAAAATTCCGAAGTCCGGAGATGCGAAAGGATCGTGACCGTTGATCCAAAAGGGACACGCATGAGTGGATTGTCAACTACGGGAAAAAGAAAAGGAAGGTTGAAAGGTTGGAAAGTTGATATTTTTGAACCCCGAATACCCGAAGGGATTGTGACCGTTGATTTGAGAAGACCATGTGTCGTTAGATCGTGGACTCCTGGTGAAATGCTATGGGAGAAAGCGGAGTTTGAGAATCGAGACTCCCGAATCCTGAAAGGAGAAATCGATATCGTTCGTTGGTTTGGAGGGCCACATGTCACTTGGTCATTGAGACCAAGGATCGTGTGTGGAATAAAGAAATACAGTAGGAAAAGACAATAGATCATAGCCATTGATCAAGGAAATCTGTCAGAGACCACAATATCAACGATCACGCCTGATTGTGGGATCAGAAGTTGCTCAAAAGTTAATTTTCTGAGGGAAAACCGCAATTGAAACCATGGTATTGGAGAAAGGGTACATGGAGGTTGAAGGTAGATTGCGGGGAGAAAAATGGTTAATCCCAAACCACTGTTGGACACGCCTGAAATCGTTCACTTATGAAAGGATGTAGCCCGAGGTCACATGCAATAGGGGGCTAACGAGAAGAGATATTGCACCCGCAATCACGTGGTCATGTGAAGTTAAATCGCCCAAGGTAATATCAGAAAATAGGGAGCTAGTGCTCGTTAGAAAAAGAACATGAAGCGCCTTTTGAATAGGCGTAGGGTCACCGCTAGAGGTCACATGAAGGAAGGGACTTAGAAGCCAAAGAAGAAGAAAAAAAATGATTGGTTGTAACTGCCAGAGAAGATGAAGAATTTCGACTGACAGAGAAGCAAAAGATTCTCAAGATAACTACCAGAGAAGCCAAAGAACCTTGAATAGCAGCTAGAGAAGATGAAGAGTTCACATGATGATCAGGCAGACGACTCAACATGTGAAAGGCATCCAAAATAGAGAAGAGACAAAGTGTTTTTCGGGGTGTGATGCATGTGGGTAGGATGAGACATAGTTCATAATATGAAGGGGAGATCTGTGTCGCAGTGAACATGCAAAGGCAGCATAGAGCATAAAAGGCAGAAAAGAAGTTGAACAACAGGAAATGTTGAGCGCAGTAGGAGATAGAGCAAAGGATAGAAGAAAAACAAGAGCATAGAAGCTGAAGAAGGCAGAGGAGACATGGAGCTATAATATACCATATGAGAGACAGAAGAAGTAAGTAATTTTTTTATAATATTCAATCAGGGTGGTAGGGTGGTGCTAGGGAGGATTCCAATCCTCTAAATTCTAGTTGGTGCTAGAAGATATTCTGGGAGTTGGTGCTTCCATCTAGTGGGTGTTATAGAAACCTGGGAGTTGGTGCTTCCATCTATTTTCTGCTAGAGAAATCTGAGAGTTGGTGCTCTCTGCAAGTTGTAGCTTGCTATCAGAGGTTTTGGCCTCGTATTTGAGTTGGAGGTCAAATACAGTGATGTACATGAAAGTTGGAGCTTGATTGGCATCCTAAGAAGAAGAGGTTTTCACCCTTTATGGGTTTCCTCGGGAAAATCAGTGTCTTTTTGTATTCTGTGTGATTGATCATTGTATATCTATGCATGTTAAGTTATCAGCAACACATTAAATAATAATCTAGAAATAATCAAAAAGGGAAAACGTTTCAAGCTTATATACATAACTGATTCACCCCCCCCCTCTTAGTTATATTTCCAACAATTGGTATCAGAGTCGGTGCCTTTGATCAAAGGTAGATCCATAAGCTTGAACATGACTATTCATGATGGAAGTTCAACTAATAGACCCCCTTTGCTTGATGGAACAAACTTTTCCTTCTAGAAAATAAGGATGAGAACACATTTAATGTCTTTGGATGTTGATGTTTGGGATGTCGTGCAATGCAGTCTCACCCGAACTAGCGATAGGGGGTTGCAGGACACATGTGTCTACAACCAGAGGAAATGCAAGTGGATTCAAAGGAACAACACACAGAGATATACTTATTCTTTATCTCCTTTAGGCCTACTACGTGAGCTATGTCTCAAATCTAATACAATGATGCAATAACAGAATAATAGAAAGCAAAATAACACAGCATCAATCACACAGAACAACAAGATATACGCGGTTCACCCTCTCCCTAGGGCTATGTCCATAGAACTGTGTTTCTTGATATTATGTGAAAACATATAGTTCTATCTGCGCACTTAGCTTGCATATCTCTCTCTCTTTCTCTCCTCCCTATGCACCCAGCTGCAGGGTTGATCTTCGCACCCAGCTGAAGATCTTACAATACAGACTCTCTCTCAATACAATACTTCTCTACACAACAATACTCACTCTCTTAATCCACAATGATAAACTCGGAATCAACAACAATCGAACAACCATCAATGAACCCATCCCAGCTCCTCTAGACCTTTATTTATACATTACAATGACAAACATCTAGGTGTCAAAACCCTAAATACCAAAACCCTAGGTCAAATTGACCAGCATTTTTAGGGCTTTGGAAGCCTATCGTTCCTTATTTCCCACAAGGTGATCCAAAGCACTTGTTGACGTCTTCTTCTGCTTGTTGAGTTGTCCACAATCTATCTTCCTTGTTGATCTGTCATCCTCGATCTTCTCGTTCAACGACTAGCTTTCCCTTACTTTGCTCCTTATTTTCTTCTTCTTTGACCACTTTGACCCAATATCATTCAATGTGCCTTCCGCGCAATTTGTATTTCGCCTTTGTTCCTTAATTTGTGCTTTCTTCCATAACCAAGGGCCAACATGCTCCCAACACTCACATGTGACTCGTCTCGAGGCACTGGACGTCATAACCTTCTATTTATCTTCGTCTTCAGAATGCGTGGAGTAGCCTGTGCTCTCTGTTTTGTTCCTCCCTTCCTTGTGCAGACTGTCTTTTCTGTGTCTGGTACCCAGTTTCAACTGCACCTGGTACCTAGACCCCTCTTCTTATGCTTTTACTGAGATTTGTGAGGCAACTGGTTGTCATAGTACAATTTCAACCGGCTCCCATTTACCAAACCTTCCTTCCATTCTCCCTTCAAAGTCTTCAACTGTGCAGCTCCTCCTTCTATAACATAAGCAACCTCATATGGCCCAAGCCAATGTGTCCTGAACTTCCTTGAATGCTTCATGAACTTGCTATCATATACCAATACCAGATCTCCTTGCTTAAAGGATTTCTTCTTAATATGTCTGTCATGGTAGGTCTTTTCTCGTTCCTTTTGTACCTGCTAGTGAAATCCTGCAATGAATCTATCTTCTTCCAGTTCTACCAACTTCCCAAGTCTATCTTGCATAGCGCCTGTGTCATCCATATCTGTAAATGTTGCAATTCCTAAGCTAGGAACTAAATATTCCATAGGTACGATTGATTCTATACCATAAACCAACTTAAAGGGAGTCTGCATTGTCAGCGTCTTGCAAGTGGTTCTATAGGCCCGTAATATTGTTTGTACTCTCAAATCCCAATCATCCATGTTTACACTACAAATATTCATCAGCGTTGTCTCCAAGATCTTATTGAAAGATTTGATTGTACCATTCGCTTGCAGATGGTATGGAGTGCTCTTCTAATGGTGGACTTCAAATTCCTGATTCAAGGCTTCAATAGTCTTATTAATAAAATGTGTACCTTGATCACTCATAAGGATCTTCGGGCATCCAAATCTGGTTATGATATCATCAAATACGAATCGTGTGGATGTAGTTTCACTACAGTCCTTGACTTCTTTTACTTCTGCCCATCTGGTCAAATACTTTGTCACAGTGATTATGTATCTCGCTCATGTGTGCTTCCTGGGTGGGTTGATAGGTCCTACAAAATCAATTTCCCATTTCTCAAATGCCTACAAAGTTAGTTGAGGTGCTAAATGCATCTCATCTCTTCTAGAAGGTTTCCCAACTCTTTGGCATACATCACAGGCTCTGTAGTATTCCTTAGCATCTTTGTGTAAAGTGAACCACCAGAGGCCAGCTCTAAGAACCTTCTGCGATGTTTATTTTCCTGTATAGTGCCCTCCTGCAATGCCTTCATGTGATTCTGCCAGAATTAGTGGTATTTCTTCCTCCATAACACATCTCCTCAGGATCTCATAAGGTCCCATCTTATAAAGTTGTCCAGCTATAACTGAAAAATATGTATCTCGAACTACCAATTGTTTCTTTTGAATAATTGTATATCGTGAGGTGCCATTCCTATTGACAAGAACTGAACTATCTCGGTAAAGTGATCATCAACCTTTCTGATGGCCAGCAACTTTGCATCCGGTAGTGTATCCTCCAAATTGTTAGGTTCCTCTCCATGTTCTAACCTAGAAAAATGGTCAGGACCCTTGTTCATTCTTCCTAGCTTGACCACAATCTCAAAATCATATTCCTGGAATAACAACAGCCATATGCATATTATGCCCCCCAACACTGGCTTGTTGAATAGGTATTTCAATGTAGAGTGATCAGTGAACATATTAAAATTTTCGCCCAACTAGTAGTGTCGAAACTTCTGCAGTGCATAGACCATGGCTAAACCTTCTCTCTCGGTAGTAGTGTAATTTATCTCAGTTGTAGATAGCTTCCTGCTAGAAAAGGCTAACGGATGGTCAATATCTCTTGCTCCTAGTTGTGCTAAAACTTCTCCTAATACAATAGATGATGCATCGACGTGCACATGGAATTCCTTACTCCAATCTGGGAAAACTAGACTGGGCGCAGTGACCATTTTTTGTTTCAGTGTGTCGAAGCTCTGTTGACATTCCTCTGACCATTGGAACTGACAATATTTCTGTAATAACTTCTCCATATGTTGTTTTATCTATGCATAGCCCTTGATGAATTCTCTGTAGTATCTCGTATGTCACAGTGTAGTGCGCAGCTGTCTAACTGAAGTAGGAGGAGGTAGATCAACAATGATGGCAATCTTGGAAGGATCTACCAGCAACCCCTGCTTACACACAATATGGACTAGCAGCATTCCAAAGGGTGAAAAGAAGATGCACTTCTTCAGGTTTATGGAAATCTGACATTGCCTGCACTTATCCAACATTAGTCTTAAACATTCAATATGATTTTGCAATAAGCTAAAAGCATACCAATCATCAAAATATTCTTCTATAAGTTTATGTAAAAATTCTTTGAATGCTTCGACCACCACCCTAGAAAATATGGTTGGTGCATTATTCAGTCCAAAAGGCATCATTGTGTACTGGTAGGATCCCCATTTTATTTCAAATGTGGTCTTATGGCGATCTTCCTTAGCAATCATGATCTGGTGATAACCTAAAAATCCATCTGTGAAGGAGTAAACTTCTTGTCCTCCCACATTATCCAACACTTTGTCAATAAACAGTGTAGGAAATGGATCATGTAATCATGCATCATTTAGTTTCCTCAAGTCTACACAGATTATGATCTCTCATGTCTTCTTATCTTTGACCACCATAGGGCTAATCCATTCTGACTCTTCAACAGGTTCTATGATTCATGCTTCCAACATTCTGTCTAATTCAATCTTAACTTTTTGCTTATATTCGGGGATCTTCATTTCTCCCATGGACCCTTTAATGCCCTTCATGTCGGTAAACTTGGTTGGAAACAAGTCCTCATACTCATGCAGTAGTTCTGTGATCTTGTCAATAGTGGCATCATCCCAATAATCTCCAATGTTTGCGAGCTTAGGTGATTTCTATGTTCCAATATAAACTTTCTTGATTTTGATTCGTTGTCCAATAAAAGGTAGTTCGACTCCTGTTCCTTCTACGTCTCTTTTTCCTTCTATCTTTGCGATGTTCACATTCCTAGGATCATCGTCTTCATCAGCATTGATATTGTAACAGCGTTGCAATTTCTGAAGTGGTGCAGTCCATTCATCTTCTTCTTTCTCCAAATGGAGGTTAGGTGCATCCTCAAAGACTTTATGTCTTACAACTTGTAAAGCTTGATCTACTGAGGGGTACTGAATTTCAAATAAAAATGTAGCTACAAATTTCTGAGTCATACCGTACCAACCTGAAGTGGTGAGGCACAGTTCTGCTTGAAGATACCAATTAATAGGTGTTGTGTCCAAAGTTTTGATGAATTTATGCACCCACTTCTCTTGAGGGATGCTTCTCCAGGCCTCCTCACAACTTCACACATGGTCCTTCAGACATCTCTCACTCGTGTATCGAACTTTGCACACTTCAGTTTGTTTTGAAAAGTGCACGGTCATCAAAGTGCGGCATTGCACTCAGTCCGCAATTTTCTTCTTATGTGTTCCCCACCATATTTCTGGCATTGCTTTTAAAGCTTCATCTAGTGCCAACATGTGTTGTTGTACTGGTACAATTTCTTCAAATTATGATAAGAACATTTCTAAATGATTTAAACCATCAAATGTGGGCAGATTGTTTACTTCTCTGCCTATCCAACGAACTTCCCTCGTCAATCTAGCACACATTCTCGTAGAAACTTCATACATTTTGTTCTTCCAGTTCTCTAGTTCTTCTTCCGAATTTGATGATCATGTGTTGCCACTTCGTCAACTTAAGTTCCCATATGATGTAGGATTAATGCAATCATGTTGTCTTACTGTCAATTTATATATGTTTTCTAGTTCATAAGCATGATATTCTTCTCTGATGGGTTATGTGTATCTGCGACCTTCATCGGGATCTAGAGGTGCAATGAGCCTAAGGCCATCACCTTCAAATGTCATTCTTCTTTTCTTTAAGTCAACAACAGTGGAATTGTTGAAAGCCCAGTCAATTCCTAACAGCACGGAATAAGGACAGTTATCATCAACTATCTCAATCACCTTGAAGTCCACAAATGTCCTTACCCCGTCGATGTCCACGGGGACATGCTTCAGTCTCCCAAAGGGGCTTACTACCTGCTGATTAGCCATTCTAAGCTTAATAGGGGAATAAATTAACTTAGGTTTTCCCATCAGTACCCAGGTCTGCTTCATCATAACATTGACTTCTTCATCATAACATTGACTTCTGACCCTAAGTCGAGGACCATATAATCTATGTCATAATCTCCAATCTGAGCATTAAGGTGTAGTTCCTTATTTTTCCTTCTCTTTATAGATACTTGATGTATTACTTTATTCAAAAGAGGAGCTATCCTACCTATCTCATAATTTCTGATCAAATTTTGTAGTTCTTTCACATCTCTTTCATCCTTAATCAGATTAATGCAAGTACATAAGAATTCCATAATATTTATTACCTATTTTCCTTCTCCAGGTGATGTAGACTGATCAAATGCCAAAGGCATTCCACATTTTATCACTTCTCGTTGTGTCTTTGATGAAGAATCCCGATCTCTTCCAAAAAAAAATCTTGCCTCTTCAAATGTTTGTTTTCCTTCCCTCAGATCAAACATTTGTGTCTTCTCTATAGCTCTTATGACCCTTGATTCTTCTGTAATATTTTCTGGGGTCACTCTGTCTTCTCCTATAACAGCACCTCCTCTAGTGATAAAAACGACTATGGGATCCTCTCTGTGAGGTTCTGTTGAGATTAATTATACTTGTTGGTTTCCTCCTCGTCTCTCCTGGAGCTTTGCTAACAATGCTGGACAATATTTAATAATATATTCAAATGAGTTGTAGTAGCTGCAAGTGGTACAAGGGTTCTGAAAGTTCCTTTCCAAATGTCCTTCCTGTGTGTAGTTATAACAAATTATCTGACCTCGACCTCGATTCATACCTCCACCTCGTCCTCTTCTTCTAAATCCACCATGAGGGTTGAATTTTCCTCTTCCTAGAGAGTTAAATTGCGTATCATTTCCTTCCTGATGTACTTTGCCTTGAATCCTATATGTATCTCTTGATCTTTCATGCAAGAGGTCATAATCTCTACAGTCTTTCTCATCGTGCACCACAAATTTACAGAATGTGCAGTAAAGGTCTGTAGGTGTCTAGACATATTTTTTCATGTAATAGCATTCACTAGGGCGATGTCTATTTATACATACCTCGCACTAGGGTAGAGTAACCTGCTTCAAAGGGATTGGAGCCCCATAGGCCAAGTACTCATGAAATAGGGGACAATGCTCCTTATCATCGCCTTCTGATTTGCATTTGATACACCAAATCTCATCTCTTTTATCTTTTCCCTTGTCTTTCTTCATATCTTCGACCTGCAGAGATAAGCTAGTTAGTTGACTCAAAATTTGACTCATACCTGAGATGGATTCTCCCATAGGGATTGATTCTATTTTCATGGTGATCTCCAACACCTCACCCTATGAAGCAACCTTTTGTTGCATCAAAGGAACTCTGATGTGTGGTAAGAGGGCAACAATGAACCATTCCTTGTTCTACTCATCTGGAATTTGGAACCTTTGTGTCGTTGTTGTTGTCTGATTTTTTTAACATTAGCTCTTTAATCTGACCAATTACTGTATCTTGAAGATGTTCTTCTCATGCAATAGCATCTTGATCTTCAACTTCAAAAAGTGTAAAAATTTTCCTCTAGGTCCTTTAAATAAATACCTCTCTGCTTGGCTATATGACTCTACTCTGTCAATAGAAAACTCGGTAATGTACCCTCCAATAGTTCTATCAAACCAGTGGTCTACTTCCCTTGACATAGTGTTATCAACTCTCTTGACCTTCTTGATCAGCATCAAGGTCCAAACCACAGGTGTTCTAGATCTGATCTCAAACTGGGTATCTGCTAGTCTGGCTAACCACTCCTATATCTCTTTATGAATTCCTCCAAACAAAATCTTGTGTATATCAGTAAATATATACCTTCCCAACCAATCCTTTGTGTGAAGATTAGGGTTCTTATTCTGAGCCTCAGTGAAGTCATTTTCTTGTTCTTCTATTCACTTTTGAATCTTTGTCTTCAATGGAAACCACCTTGACATTCCCTCAAGAAGATCTCAGTCGCGAAAACAAAACCATTTTTTGGCACAGGGCCAGACCCAGGCTTCAACTCTAACAGCGCACCAACAAGCCCTAACTACTGGCCCTTTCGGAAACACCTGTGAAGAAGATGTACTTTCACCCAAAGTAGCGATAGGGGATCGCAGGACACAAGTGTATACAACCAAAGGAAATGCAAGTGGATTCAAAGGAACAACACACAAAGATCTAGTTATTCTTTATCTCCTTTAGGCCTACCGCATGAGCTATATCTCAGATCTAACACAATGATGCAATAATAGAATAAAATAAAGCAAAAGAACACAGCATCAATCACACAGAACAACAAGATATGCGTGGTTCACCCTCTCCCTAGGGCTATGTCCACAGAACTATGTTTCTTGATATTATGTGAAAACATACAGTTCTATCTGTGCACTTAGCTTGTATATCTCTCTCTCTTTCTCTCCTCCCTGCGCACCCAGCTGCAAGGTTGATCTTCGCACCCAGCTGAAGATCTTACAATACAGACTCTCTCTCGATACAATACTTCTCTACACAACAATACTCACTCTCTTAATCCACAATGATAAAATCAGAATCAACAACAATCGAACAAGCATAAACGAACCCATACCACATCCTCTATACCTTTATTTATGCATTACAATGACAAACATCTAGGTGTCAAAACCCTAGATACCAAAACACTAGGTCAACTTGACCCGCGTTTTCAAGGCTTTGTTAGCATGTCGTTCCTTCTTTCCCGTGAGGTGCTCCAAAGCACTCGTTGACATCTTCTTCCACTTTCTCAGTTTTCCACGATCTATCTTCCTTGTTGATCTATCATCCTTGATATTCTCCTTCAATGGCTAGCTTTCCTTACTTCGCTCCTTCTTTTCTTCTTCTTTGACCACTTCGACCCAATATCAGTCAATGTGCCTTCTGCACAGTTCATATTTTTCCTTTCTTCCTTAATCTTCACTTTCTTCCATAACCAAGGGCCAACAC
>ML838354.1:43533-78418 GCA_009831015.1 Picea engelmannii | reverse complement strand
TGTTGTTATTCCAGGAATATGATTTTGAGATTGTGGTCAAGCTAGGAAGAATGAACAAGGGTCCTGACCATTTTTCTAGGTTAGAACATGGAGAGGAACCTAACAATTTGGAGGATACACTACCGGATGCAAAGTTGCTGGCCATCAGAAAGGTTGATGATCACTTTACCGAGATAGTTCAGTTCTTGTCAATAGGAATGGCACCTCACGATATACAATTATTCAAAAGAAACAATTGGTAGTTCGAGATACATATTTTTCAGTTATAGCTGGACAACTTTATAAGATGGGACCTTATGAGATCCTGAGGAGATGTGTTATGGAGGAAGAAATACCACTAATTCTGGCAGAATCACATGAAGGCATTGCAGGAGGGCACTATACAGGAAAATAAACATCGCAGAAGGTTCTTAGAGCTGGCCTCTGGTGGTTCACTTTACACAAAGATGCTAAGGAATACTACAGAGCCTGTGATGTATGCCAAAGAGTTGGGAAACCTTCTAGAAGAGATGAGATGCATTTAGCACCTCAACTAACTTTGTAGGCATTTGAGAAATGGGAAATTGATTTTGTAGGACCTATCAACCCACCCAGGAAGCACACATGAGCGAGATACATAATCACTGTGACAAAGTATTTGACCAGATGGGCAGAAGTAAAAGAAGTCAAGGACTGTAGTGAAACTACATCCACACGATTCGTATTTGATGATATCATAACCAGATTTGGATGCCCGAAGATCCTTATGAGTGATCAAGGTACACATTTTATTAATAAGACTATTGAAGCCTTGAATCAGGAATTTGAAGTCCACCATTAGAAGAGCACTCCATACCATCTGCAAGCGAATGGTACAATCAAATCTTTCAATAAGATCTTGGAGACAACGCTGATGAATATTTGTAGTGTAAACATGGATGATTGGGATTTGAGAGTACAAACAATATTACGGGCCTATAGAACCACTTGCAAGACGCTGACAATGCAGACTCCCTTTAAGTTGGTTTATGGTATAGAATCAATCGTACCTATGGAATATTTAGTTCCTAGCTTAGGAATTGCAACATTTACAGATATGGATGACACAGGCGCTATGCAAGATAGACTTGGGAAGTTGGTAGAACTGGAAGAAGATAGATTCATTGCAGGATTTCACTAGCAGGTACAAAAGGAACGAGAAAAGACCTACCATGACAGACATATTAAGAAGAAATCCTTTAAGCAAGGAGATCTGGTATTGGTATATGATAGCAAGTTCATGAAGCATTCAAGGAAGTTCAGGACACATTGGCTTGGGCCATATGAGGTTGCTTATGTTATAGAAGGAGGAGCTGCACAGTTGAAGACTTTGAAGGGAGAATGGAAGGAAGGTTTGGTAAATGGGAGCCGGTTGAAATTGTACTATGACAACCAGTTGCCTCACAAATCTCAGTAAAAGCATAAGAAGAGGGGTCTAGGTACCAGGTGCAGTTGAAACTGGGTACCAGACACAGAAAAGACAGTCTGCACAAGGAAGGGAGGAACAAAACAGAGAGCACAGGCTACTCCACGCATTCTGAAGACGAAGATAAATAGAAGGTTATGACGTCCAGTGCCTCGAGACGAGTCACATGTGAGTGTTGGGAGCATGTTGGCCCTTGGTTATGGAAGAAAGCACAAATTAAGGAACAAAGGCGAAATACAAATTGCGCGGAAGGCACATTGAATGATATTGGGTCAAAGTGGTCAAAGAAGAAGAAAATAAGGAGCAAAGTAAGGGAAAGCTAGTCGTTGAACGAGAAGATCGAGGATGACAGATCAACAAGGAAGATAGATTGTGGACAACTCAACAAGCAGAAGAAGACGTCAACAAGTGCTTTGGATCACCTTGTGGGAAATAAGGAACGATAGGCTTCCAAAGCCCTAAAAATGCTGGTCAATTTGACCTAGGGTTTTGGTATTTAGGGTTTTGACACCTAGATGTTTGTCATTGTAATGTATAAATAAAGGTCTAGAGGAGCTGGGATGGGTTCATTGATGGTTGTTCGATTGTTGTTGATTCCGAGTTTATCATTGTGGATTAAGAGAGTGAGTATTGTTGTGTAGAGAAGTATTGTATTGAGAGAGAGTCTGTATTGTAAGATCTTCAGCTGGGTGCGAAGATCAACCCTGCAGCTGGGTGCATAGGGAGGAGAGAAAGAGAGAGAGATATGCAAGCTAAGTGCGCAGATAGAACTATATGTTTTCACATAATATCAAGAAACACAGTTCTATGGACATAGCCCTAGGGAGAGGGTGAACCGCGTATATCTTGTTGTTCTGTGTGATTGATGCTGTGTTATTTTGCTTTCTATTATTCTGTTATTGCATCATTGTATTAGATTTGAGACATAGCTCACGTAGTAGGCCTAAAGGAGATAAAGAATAAGTATATCTCTGTGTGTTGTTCCTTTGAATCCACTTGCATTTCCTCTGGTTGTAGACACATGTGTCCTGCAACCCCCTATCGCTAGTTCGGGTGAGACTGCATTGCACGACATCCCAAACATCAACATCCAAAGACATTAAATGTGTTCTCATCCTTATTTTCTAGAAGGAAAAGTTTGTTCCATCAAGCAAAGGGGGTCTATTAGTTGAACTTCCATCATGAATAGTCATGTTCAAGCTTATGGATCTACCTTTGATCAAAGGCACCGACTCTGATACCAATTGTTGGAAATATAACTAAGAGGGGGGGGGTGAATCAGTTATGTATATAAGCTTGAAACGTTTTCCCTTTTTGATTATTTCTAGATTATTATTTAATGTGTTGCTGATAACTTAACATGCATAGATATACAATGATCAATCACACAGAATACAAAAAGACACTGATTTTCCCGAGGAAACCCATAAAGGGTGAAAACCTCTTCTTCTTAGGATGCCAATCAAGCTCCAACTTTCATGTACATCACTGTATTTGACCTCCAACTCAAATACGAGGCCAAAACCTCTGATAGCAAGCTACAACTTGCAGAGAGCACCAACTCTCAGATTTCTCTAGCAGAAAATAGATGGAAGCACCAACTCCCAGGTTTCTATAACACCCACTAGATGGAAGCACCAACTCCCAGAATATCTTCTAGCACCAACTAGAATTTAGAGGATTGGAATCCTCCCTAGCACCACCCTACCACCCTGATTGAATATTATAAAAAAATTACTTACTTCTTCTGTCTCTCATATGGTATATTATAGCTCCATGTCTCCTCTGCCTTCTTCAGCTTCTATGCTCTTGTTTTTCTTCTATCCTTTGCTCTATCTCCTACTGCGCTCAACATTTCCTGTTGTTCAACTTCTTTTCTGCCTTTTATGCTCTATGCTGCCTTTGCATGTTCACTGCGACACAGATCTCCCCTTCATATTATGAACTATGTCTCATCCTACCCACATGCATCACACCCCGAAAAACACTTTGTCTCTTCTCTATTTTGGATGCCTTTCACATGTTGAGTCGTCTGCCTGATCATCATGTGAACTCTTCATCTTCTCTAGCTGCTATTCAAGGTTCTTTGGCTTCTCTGGTAGTTATCTTGAGAATCTTTTGCTTCTCTGTCAGTCGAAATTCTTCATCTTCTCTGGCAGTTACAACCAATCATTTTTTTTCTTCTTCTTTGGCTTCTAAGTCCCTTCCTTCATGTGACCTCTAGCGGTGACCCTACGCCTATTCAAAAGGCGCTTCATGTTCTTTTTCTAACGAGCACTAGCTCCCTATTTTCTGATATTACCTTGGGCGATTTAACTTCACATGACCACGTGATTGCGGGTGCAATATCTCTTCTCGTTAGCCCCCTATTGCATGTGACCTCGGGCTACATCCTTTCATAAGTGAACGATTTCAGGCGTGTCCAACAGTGGTTTGGGATTAACCATTTTTCTCCCCGCAATCTACCTTCAACCTCCATGTACCCTTTCTCCAATACCATGGTTTCAATTGCGGTTTTCCCTCAGAAAATTAACTTTTGAGCAACTTCTGATCCCACAATCAGGCGTGATCGTTGATATTGTGGTCTCTGACAGATTTCCTTGATCAATGGCTATGATCTATTGTCTTTTCCTACTGTATTTCTTTATTCCACACACGATCCTTGGTCTCAATGACCAAGTGACATGTGGCCCTCCAAACCAACGAACGATATCGATTTCTCCTTTCAGGATTCGGGAGTCTCGATTCTCAAACTCCGCTTTCTCCCATAGCATTTCACCAGGAGTCCACGATCTAACGACACATGGTCTTCTCAAATCAACGGTCACAATCCCTTCGGGTATTCGGGGTTCAAAAATATCAACTTTCCAACCTTTCAACCTTCCTTTTCTTTTTCCCGTAGTTGACAATCCACTCATGCGTGTCCCTTTTGGATCAACGGTCACGATCCTTTC
This sequence comes from Picea engelmannii, assembly GCA_009831015.1. Taxonomy (NCBI): domain Eukaryota; kingdom Viridiplantae; phylum Streptophyta; class Pinopsida; order Pinales; family Pinaceae; genus Picea; species Picea engelmannii. Next base: position 74,020 of record ML838354.1, on the reverse strand, counting down.
GCATCTCCGGACTTCGGAATTTTCAAGTCTCAACTGGAAATATTTGAAGTGAGATTTCTCCAAAATCTGAGATCAACTGACACATACTCCCCTTGACGATCAACGATCGAGATTTGTCTTCGGCGATTTTCACATTCTCACCATCCACATACTTCCTAAGTTGTGGATGTCATGCCACCTGTCCTCCTCGACGATGGATGACCCCAAACCACTTTGGGACTTCAGAACTTTGGGAAAGTGTTGGTGGTAAATCTCTCGAAGTAAAACTCCCGGAGTGACGTCACTTACTTACATCACTTGATGATGTTTCATGAGCCTAGTATCTACCACGTGTCACTCGGATTTGTGATTTCCACGTACCTGAAATTCTGAATCAACTTGACACTTGTTATTGTCTGAAATTCGGGTGATTGAGATCTTAGATCTCAACCCTTGCTTATCCTTTCCTTCCACTTAAATCAATCCGATGGTTGTTGGTCCTCTAGATTAGTGATCCAATGACCATTATCTCTCTTCCTCCTAATATTTTGATCTCTTCGACTTAGAAGGTTTTCTAAGTTTCTCCTCTTGCGAGTCAGTCTCTTGGACCTCGTCTGTACTTCTAAAAATGGCTATCTCTACTGAGATTTATCGTCTTTTGCGCTCTCGAGGTTTGGTTTGATGCTATTATTTCCATCAATGACAAGCACATTATTCCTCTAAACATGCCAACAATTTATTTCATCGAATCTGCTGGAGGCGGAAAGGAGAAACGAAACAAACTGGCTAAATTTCAAAGCGTTAAATTGGATCTTCTATGATGTAGGTGCATAAAAAAAAATGATAACCCATTTATGGTGGTTTATATATATTAGTGAATTTAACACCTCGAATGTAAGTGTAACTGAAAATGAATCATAGAGATTCTGAATTAACAGACTTCATAAAGATCAGTGCAAATCAATGCATGTTAAGTACGTAGAAGGAATTACCTTCCAAATTTCAAAATTGACAAGCTGAAAACACTTTGTTCTCCGTTTTAATGTTTAAATTCCATTAGTAGGAAGTAGGGGATATACTACGGTGACTTCAGTTATTTTTATTAAGAAGGCAATTCCAAATTTCACGCAAATAATTATGGAAGGTGACATACCAAACCTTGAGAAGATTCCGAGTAAGAAGTAATGAAGGTAGAAAATTAAATAAGTTTCAATCGAACAATAAGTCTGAGGTCACTTTAGCTGCTCGGGATTTCTTAACACACAAAACCCCAAGGATTAGAACAAATTAACTGTACATTCAATTAAATAACTATACACTGTGAGGCTCGATCCTCAGGATCAACCACACGTGTTCATTTAGGTAATCCAACACCTCTTCTAGGTAAAGGATGACTCTAAGGTTTAAGAAACACATGACTGTGTTTCAGGAAATTATGATTTTTTATTTATTAAGATTTAAGTGTGACTCTCACTGCAGTTTTGAAGGACCAACAGAAAGATAAGTGAGAATAATAAGTTTGGGTTTAGATGAGGTGAAACCTCACATCTCAATCGAGAAACTGGTAATGGTTACAAGCAATAAAATTTGGACATACTTAGATCAAGGGTTAAATATATCAGAATCCAATGCCAAGATCAAGAGCGAAAAACAACTTACGCTTGAAATCACTGTAGAACAATTGTTACAGACTTGAGAAAAATGTAACCCAAAAATTGATTGGAATTTCCTTAATAAGAATGAGGTGTCAAGGAAATCCATTTCGATTTGGATGTACCTATGCAGAGCATTGCGGTATTTCAGGACCATATATTGCTCAGAGTATTTTATACCCAGCTTGGTGCACAATATATGGAAAGTATTTGTGAACTCTGTCACTGTTTGGCCCCTCTCTTACTGCAATGTGGTCCATCTCATGTACCGGTCGTCATAGTTACCAACAAGGTAATATTGTTTCTTGACCGCATCCACAAAAAAATCCCAAGTGGGCTCGACCCCATATATTCTAGACTCCTCTGTGGAACTTTTCTCCCTGTAAGTTTCCAACCAATGTTTGACATGGGGGAGATCCTTAAGGAGTGAGAAGGTGATATTTTCCCTATCGGAAAAATTGTGAACATATAAATAACCTTCTAGAAGATTTCACCTTTTTTCTAGGGCATCATCATCGATCTGACCTTCAAATACAAGAATATAAAAATTAATTTGTCCCTTGAAAGTAGAGGTGCCTCCAAAGTGGCCGCTTGATGAAGACACGTTTTCTATTATCGACAGATGTTGAAGGATGCGGGAAATATTCTCCATCATTTCGTCACTCTGTTGCGTGAGAGTTTGCTCAAGCAAAAAATTAATAGAATATTATTCTTTTTCGTCTTTATTTTCTTCCACCATGGAGGGTTTTTCGGGTTTACGATAGTGATTTTCGGGGACATGCATTGAAAAATGATCAAGAACAACCTTTTCTAATATCACCGATCCAAATTATTTTCGACATGAAATGAGAGAGGAGATATAATAAAGAAATTTACAGAGATATATCAGATATCCAATAATATAAAAGAGATATATCAGAGATATAACCATAAAAACAAAGATACAATTATACACAATTTCTATTAATGAGCGAAATTCACAAAACTATAGAAATACAAAGTGAAAGACTCGCTAGAATGGTGGTAGCTTATATCCTGAGAAGAGATTTGACGACTATGCTCATTCACAAGAATATGATTACAATGAGTCTCTGAAGGCGTTTTTACAATAAACATGAATTCCAAAACCCTAGACATCCAAAAACCTAACCCTAGGAGATGAAGCGCCAAAAGTCATGTGGGCCTTGTTGGGATAAGTTAGTACATCAACTTCTCGGCGTCGTAAATTTTGCATACGATCTTCGTTTAGGGTGCACAATAGCTCGTTGGAAAGGTATGGATGAGGAGATTCATTTTATAGGCTCAATTAGAGCCTTTAAGCTTAATTTAGGTGCATGATCATGAAACAAACGTCATTTAGGCCCTCAAAATGGCTTCAGAAGTTTGGGACCCAAAAAACTGCTAAAAATAGTAAGTTGCCAACAAACTGTTTTGAGCCAGTTGGAATAGGTGGGTGGCCACCGAGATCCTCCTAGATCAGACCTATTTCCAGCAACATTTTCAGAGATGAAAGGGGTAGTAGTAGATCTTGGAGAAATGAAGATCCCTTTGAAGCTAGATGCCATACGAATAAGAATGAGACCTTACAGGTTGAATCCAATGTATAAGCAGAAAGTGAAGGCATAAATTGATAAAATTCTAGAGGTTGGTGTAATAGAACCTATGGAAGAAACTGTGGAAGAACCTAAGTGGATTATCCCTATGGTAGTGCAGGAAAATAAGCAACGAAGAATATAGATCTGTGTAGACTTGAGGAAGTTGAATGATGCCTATCTGCATGATCCCTTCCCTACTCCATTTATAGATGAAATATTGGAGAATGTACGAGGTCAAGAAGCATATTCATTTACTGATGGATTTTCAGGGTATCACCAGATCAGAATAACACCAGAGGATCGTCATAAGACTACATTTTCCAAATAATGGGGGTCATATCAGTACAAAGTGATGGATTTTGGGTTGAAGAATGCCCCTGCTATTTTTTGAAGGGCAGTAGTAGCTCCATTTAAAGAATTTATTTATAAGTTTTTGGAAGTTTATTTGGATGATTGGATATTATTTAGCTTATTGAAGGATCATGTTGAAGTGTTAAGGTTTATGTTAGACATGTGTAGACAGTGTCATATGTCCTTGAACATTAAGAAATGTATATTCAACGCAGCATTTGGGATCTTACTAGGACACGTGGTGTGTAAACAAGGTCTGCTGGTAGATCCTGCGAAGATTGTTGTCATTGTTAACTTACCACCACCTAAGTCAATGCGCCAGTTAAAAATTACACTTGGTCATATAGGCTACTACAGGAAGTTCATAAGGGGATATGCACAGATTACTGCACCCATTGAGAAATTGTTGAACAAGGACATTAAGTATCAGTGGAATGATGAGTGTCAATAGAGTTTGGATATATTGAAGGAGAAAATGGTGACAACACCAATTTTGGTGTTTCTATATTGGTCAAATGAGTTCCATGTTTATGTATATGCATCTACAATAATGCTTGGAGCAATATTAACACAACCAGGAGAAGGTGATATAGATCACCCAATAGCATTTGCAAGTAGGAAGCTTTTAGATTCAGAACATAATTGCAATACAACATAAAGAGAATGTTTGGTTATGGTTTATGCATTGTAGAAGTTCATACATTATTTTTTAGGACACCACTTTAAGATGTTTACAGATCACTCTTCTCTTAGATACCTAGTCAACAAGCCAGTGTTGGGGGGAAGAATATGTATATGCTTGTTTTTATTTCATGAGTTTGAATTTGAAGTAGTTGTGAATCTTGGAAGACTGAATGTAGGGCTAGATCATCTATCCAAGATAACTAATGGAGAGGAACCAAACAACTTGGAGGAAAATTTCTTGGATGCACAACTTTTTTCAGTATAGATTGCTGATGAATATTTTTCTCACATTATTGAATTTTTGAGTACAGGATTTTCCCCAAAGGAATATAATACTATGCAAAAGAAGAATTTGTTTGTCAGAGTTGCAGATACCATCTTATTGCAGGGAAATTGTATAAACCAGGAGCATATAACATTCTAAGGAGATGTGTTATAAAGCATGAATGACCTATCATCTTAGCAGAAGAACATGAAGGTATAGTTGGAGGACACTATGCAGGGAAGGATACTGCACATAAGATATTGCACGCAAGACATTGGTGGCTAACAATTTCTAAGGATGAAAAATAATATTGTTAGAATTGTGATTTCTGTCAGAGGATAGGAAATCCATCCAGGAGGGATGAGATGCCACTAAGACCTCAGGTAACTCTGAAAGAATTTTATAAATTTCTAGTAGATTTTGTAAGACCAACCAATCCACTAGCTAGGATATCAGAAGCAAGATATATCATTACAATGACATAATATTTAACCAGATGGGATGAAGCAACAACAGTAAAATATTGTAGCGCAGAAACTGCAACACACTTCCCGTTTGAACTAGCGATTACAAGGTTTGGATGTACTAGAGTTCTGATGAGTGATTAGGGGACTCATTTTATCGACAGTACTATTTAGGCAATGACTGAAGAATTTGAGATACATCATCAAAAAATTACTCCATACCATCCTTAGGCTAATGAAACAATGGAAGCATTTAACAAGATATTGGAGAATTCCCTAACTAAGATTTTCAATGTGAACAAGGATGATTGGGATTTGAATATACCAACAATATTATGGGCTTATAGAACTGCTTTTAAGAAGCTTACAAGGTAGACACCTTTCATATTGGTGTATGAACAGGAACCAATAGTCCCTTTGGAGTATTTGATATCTAGTCTGCGCATTGCAACCATTCCAAACATGACAAAAATAGGTGCAACTCAAGAAATATTGGTACAACTCATGGAATTAGATGAAGACAATATTGTAGCTAGTTTCCATCAGGAAGTACAGAAAGAAAAGGATAAATATTGGCATGATAGAAACATTAAGAAGACGAAATTTAAGGAAGGAGATTTGGTTCTCCTCTTTGACAACACATACTTGTAGCACCTAGGGAAGTTCAGGATGCATTGACTAGGGCCATATGAGATAAAGTGTGTCACAAATGGAGGTGTTGTGCAGCTGCATGATTTAACATGAAAGGAGATTCAAGGATTGGTGAATGGCAGTCGACTGAAAATGTATAAGGAAAGCCGACCCAGTAACCCTTAGTAGGTGCATCACAAAAAATTAGAGTTGTACATAGTGTATATATTAGGAGTTAAAAGAATAAAAATAAAAGAAAAAAGAAAAAAAACTGGAAAAAAATTGGAAAAAAACAAAAAGACGAAGTAGATGGATAAGTGGTTTTGCATGTAGAGTTAGATGATACAACACGTAAAAGATAGTAATTGGTATGACAAAAAAATAATATACTGTGCGCCATAGAAATATGACTAAACAAAAAAATCAACGTGACAGAACAAAGAGAAGCCAAAAAAAGGAAAAAGGAGATGATAAAAAAAGTACAAGCACGACAAAGCATTTATGATAGGAACTATAAATGTAGAAAAAATTGCAAGGGAATACTCATTGTGTTATTGATCAAATGAGAGCTAAAGGAGAAAAAAATTGGTGCGAACATGTGTTATCGAGGAGATTTTGAGGATTTAGAAGCAACTTGAGCAAAATTTAGAAGAATGGCGCCACCGAAGGTCAAAGCTCCCAGTAGAACTACAAGGAAGACACACAATGCAACAAGATCTCCACATGAGCAAGCAATCGAAGAAGTAGAAAACCCTATCCCACCGAGGGTAGTCATCTATGTTGATGCGATCCCATCACCTGTCATTGAACCATTTTCTCCAATCATTATCGAAGAACATTAACCAGTTTCTGAGAAATTGGATGTTGATATGACGGTTGAAGAACAAAACCCTACACAACAACTTGGGTTAAGAGCATCACAACAATTGAATGGGGAAGAGGACAAGCGTATAGAATTATATGAGCCTAGGGAATATGCTGAAACAATGCAACAACCTATCACAGAGCCAATGCAACAATCAAAATATCAGGTACAGGTGGAGGATGTCACAGGTCATTAGAATCTGATGCAGAAGAAGACGAATATGCACACGAAGAAGTAGGGTCATCGATAGGGAATAAAAAAAAATGAAAAACAACTAGTACAAATATCATTGCGTAAACAAACAGAAGTTACGTTGACATTACCGCACATACCCGAAGGAGTCATGATCCTTCCTGAATTATTAGGATGTGTGGAGAAACTGAAGTATTTTGATCATGATGTAGCAGACACGGACAAGTTTCTTGAATTTGTGCCAAAATTTTATATGGAGAAAAAAGGAGAAAGTTCATCAGGAGTGCCAATATTAGAGCCAAAGTAGTGGATTACATGGTTGTATAACACAAGGATAATGAAATTGTTATAAATCCCTCTTTTTGGACAGGGTAAAGATGTAAACAACTGTGTCAAACAATTATTGGCATTGGTACATGGGGGTATTCTATGAATGGATAGGCTGGTCTCAATAGATGTAGATCTAATCGCACAAATTACAAATCTTCCAACAGATGGAGAAAATCCAACACAATACTTGGATGATAAGACAAAGGAGAAAACATTGGCAGAGGAGACGAAGAAAACATACGGTATAGAGAGAGGGTCCCGAGCTATCATAATCAACATAATCAGTGAACCTTTGACGAGATTGTAAACTAAGTTTATGGATTGCAAAATGTTAAGGAAATGTCGCAAGGAAGAAGCACCTGCAAGAGTTATAGAAGCATCTATGAAATGCGCGAAGGGGACTCTACTCATCTGGAGCCCATACTTACTGAACTTATTTTTGGATGACTGCAAGGATGCACAATTTCTTGGAACAGAGTTCCATTATGCATGGTTGATCATATTCATATCTTTGGTGGGTTGGGAACAACCCAAATACAATGAATTTTACCTAAGGCCAGGCAAGTGACGTGCAATAACATATACAGAATTAAGGTACACTTCAACCACAAAGGAAAGGAAGGAAAATTCAAGTATATTTTCCATGTATTTTGACGAGATGAAGGAAACAATATCCAATACCTGGAGGATACTACCAGAAGTGGTGGAAGACCATAAAGGAGTAGAAAATTTCAAGGCTTCCAGAAACAATATGTGTATCTAGGCCAAGAGGTATCCCAAGAATAATTGGTTGCATATGAGGTATTGTATGATAGTAGAAGAGATACAATGGGCCATGAATGACTGGCCTAAGGAATGTATACTACCAGTAGTGTCCAATAAGGGATCAAAAGGTAAGCAACAAGCATAATCTAGCACTTCACATAAATATAATAGTCCAGTATCTAATATGAGGAAGGCTACAGAGCACACTAACGATACTTGAGGGAGCACGATAATGAGAAAACGAAGACAAAATAACATTCCAAATCCCTCAGAACAGGAGAAGGACCACACAAAAGTAAGAAATGGAGAAACATAGGATACTAATGGAGAAGAAAAAAAGGATGTTTATGTTCCTACGCAGGAGGAACTAGGAGGTGTAGATGTCCCAGCCATAGAGATACCAACTACTACAATGCATACAGAGACTCTATCGATGAAGAGGACAATATTATAGACAAAAGGCTAGAGGAAGAATATGAATGCACACAAGAGCATCCCTGCACTAACATTGACAAAGGATGATTTGGAGATGGTCTCCAAAAAGCTGCACAGCCGCGCAACAAAGTTGTGGAACGATGCTAAGAAGAAAAGGGGCGATATCATTAAAAATATGACAAAGGTTAAGGATACATTGTCACAACTGCAATTGAACACAACAAAACAAAAGGAACAGGCACAACCACAACAAATTTCCCAGGAAATGACAGTTCTAGCGCAGGAGACGGTCTAGATTGTAGCATTGGGGAATGACACTTTTTTAATAACTTGGGACATGTTACATATTGATGAGGAGATAGTGTAGAAGCAATTGAAAGATATAGATCACTTGGACTTGGCACTACCCAAGATCCCAACAAAAGTGTTGTATAAACTGCAAGTTAGTGTCGCACAGGAGATTCAATCAATGGCCCGCGTAGATGCAACATATTTACAATTGGTTAAGAAAAAAGGTGAGACACTGAAGATAACACTCAATCAAATGCAATTTGAGAAGGAATACATAAAGCAACACGCCAAGAATATAGAGCAGCGGGTACACAAAGTGTTTAAAACTATCCCAGACAACTAGTAGGAAGGGAGCATACCCACAAAGGGTAAGATTGAGAAGACATCGCAAACAATGGAGAACTATAGAAGCCACATCATAGATTTGATGTCACTCCTACAAGAAAGCACTCCACCAAAAGGTTAGATCACAAAGGGTGCATGAGGTGACATATTATAAGGAGAACAATGCACAGATATTCCTGGAAATCATAGAGTTATATGAAAAAAACACACAGCTATGGATGAGTCTACATGAGGATGAAATACTGTAGGATTTAGAAAATAAACAAGATGGAGTAAACACTACAGTGCATGACTTGAAGAAAAAACAAAAGACGATGACCATTCAAGATAGATTGAGAAATGTGTAGGAATTGAAGAACCTGTAGGAAAAATTGAAGAGCATACAGGCAAAGATGCAGGCGAGGTAGGCTCAGCTGGATCCATTGAAAGAGAAAGTAGAACAAATTATGACTAATATTGATACAACCAAGGGGGATATTGAGAAAATTAGCTTGGAGATTGAATACTTGATGAAGGAGAAAATCATTGAGCAGACTATGGAGTTTGCAGTTGAGAAGAGCGAGCAGACAAAAACTCGAGTTGGAGAAATTTCAGGAAGATTCTAGGAGTTGGAGAAGTCAGTAAAGCATGAAAACACTACCTGAGTGGCTCAGGAAGAGAGACATGTAAGTGTTAGGGGATTTTTGGTGAAGGATATTTTTGGGAAACACACAACAATCAATGAAGCAATTGAGAAAGGGACCCAAAAAAGGAGTGTGCCTCAGAGATCAAGGGAAATGAGTGCGAGGAAGAAAAAATGCAATAAGGAAATGGTTGGATCGTGGACCAACCCTGCGTAGGAAGTTGGAAAGTGGAAAAACCTAATCAACTTGGGGTTAGGGTTTTGGGTCCTTTTTATAAGGGTTTTAAGCCATTTTGGTAGTTTAAATATGTATTGTAACATCTGAGGAGATCATCCTATCCATGTCATGAGAGTTGAGTAATTACGTGAGAATAATTTGAGTGACCTAGTTTTTGAGAGTTGTTTTTGGTTGAGAGATGTGGAGCTAGTTTTGGATATGAGTCAGTTTTGAGAGATATGCATTGTAATTGAGGGTAAGATCACAATATGTGAAGTTTTGTGCGACCTTGTCAGCCTCACCAAACTTATTATGTAGTGTGTGCAACGCAAAACCTTGATGAAGAATAATAAAGAAGCAATGAATGTAAGATATTTGNGTGTCACTTTTCGGAATATTTCTTTTATGGTTTGAAATGGTTTATAATGAATAAATGAATGAATCTAGTAGTATTAAAATGCAACACACACTATATTAGTCTGCGATTTCCTATAGAACGTATATTAATGAATGAATATGGTTATAGAATGGCAGATTTGATGAATACTGAAGTAAAGAGAAAAATATGTCTAACATCCCCATGAGCAACATCCCTTCCACAAGTGCATACATATGGGTCCTTCAATCATCCATAAGCCATCTCGGGTGAGACTTCATTGTGCACTCTGTGCGCAGTGATTCCTTCTGGTCTCCAGAAGGGCTAATGGTTTCTTGGGTTTTGTTGGAGAAATAAGGTAGAACCCGAGTAAGCCCATACATCCAACATCCACTTATCCCTCTTTTCGGGGTAGAAGAGATCCTGGTTGAAGGGACCTTGGGTTTAAATCCATTGGCCATCATTGACACATATTCAAAATATATGGAGACCAATAGAAACCTCATCTCAATCAAATTATTGAAGTATAATACCAGGATAAGGGTTAAATGAATCATGGATTTCCTAGGGAGAGTGAAAGGAGGATTGGGTCACATTGAATCAAAACAAAAAGTCCCTCATAGGGGAAGGAAGTATTTTATGTCCTTACTATGAAAAAAATCTTCCTCATAAAAAAAATGTGGAAATAAATTGTCACTAATCAGGGGATCTTAGATAAAATACCCCTAAAGAGGGTTTAAAATGATTATGATGATCTTAAATTTATAAGGGTTGGACAAGCCCTAGAAAGAATGGTGCTAAAAATACTAATATATGCATGACCAGAGAGGCTCAAATAGAAAAGAGACATGACCCGTGCTTCATTTTTGAGTCTTTACTTGACAAAGAAACCATAATCAAACAATGGGTTTCTTGAGGAAGGGATTCCTAACATCATCCAATCATGCTAAAAATAGGCCCCATCGAGGAGAAATCCACTAGCCACTTAAAATTTAATCCATAATGGATGAAGGAAGAGGAATTCATAAACATGTTAAAATAAGTATGGGTTCCATTTAATGGATGATTAAGAGAATATGATCCCATTCAGTTCCATCAAAATTTTAAAAAATCCAGAAAGATAGATATAAGACGGGCAAAGGAAAAAAATTAGAAGGATGAAAAATCCTTGAGGGAAGTGGAGGAAGTTTTGGTAGTACAGTATAGTAGTGAAAGGTTTGGACATACAATAGAGGAATAGAAAAAAAATCTAAAAAGGTTGGAGGATAAATAGAGGGAATTACTCTTGGAAAAATAAAACAAATAGAGCCTTAAAATGAAAGCCTTATGGCTTCAAGCAGGAGATAACAACTCCAAGTTTTTTCATAGATATGCAAACTGTAGGAAAAATATTAACTTAATTTGGAAAATAGAAAGGGAAGATGGTACATGGGAGACAAACTTCAATGAGATAACATAAGAGGGGGTTAATTAATTTTCATCTCTTTTCAAAGAATACACTCAAGTCACCATTGCAGAGGTTATAGAACTGTCAAATTCCTTCCCAAATTTTGTCAATGATTAGGAAAACCAAACCTTGATGAAGGAAATTGGGAAAGAATAATTGTTTATGATTCTTCAAAGTTTCTAGAAGGACCAAATCCTAGGGCTATATGGCTTGCATGTGGAATTTTTATTGGGTGCTTTGAGTTTATAGGAGAAAATTTAAGAAGGGTGGTTGATGCATATAAAACAATAGGAAATATGMTTAGATCMTTCAATAMCTYTTTTCTTGCACTGATTCCAAAAGACGATAATCCTTAATCCTTTGAMAAATTTAGAYCAATTTCTTTATACAATTGTATTTACAAAATCATTTCTAAGGTAATATCTTTGAGACTAAACAAGGTTTTGTCAAGGAAAATTTCTTATGAATAGTTTGGGTTCTTAGAAGGAATACAAATACATGAGGCTGTAGGGATTTCTTAAGAAGAAATAAATTCCATAAAAATAAGGAACCAAAATTCGATGGTGCTCAAAGTCRACCTTTCTAAATCATATGACAAGGTAAGATGGATTTATATTAGGCTTATTCTTATTCCTTTAGGATTCMGTCACTAGTTTGTAGTATGGGTAATGAATTGTATAACATATGCATCTTTTGTTCTTATGATTAATGGGGYGRYACCACCCTTATTCAATCTAGTAAAAGGATTAAGAAAGGGAAGCCCATTATCCCCTCTCTTTTTCCTCTTAATTGTTGAAGGAATGAGCGGGYTGTTAAAGGAGGATTCAAAAAATGGTAGTTTAAATGGGTTATAATTGGTGTCACATTACACATCCTMTTTTTATTGATGACATMCTAATTTTATGTGAGGGATGAAGAAGGGTTGTAGATATAATGTATTTATTTTGTAGGCAACATGCATGAAAATAAATCTAGAGAAATAAACCCTCTCAATGTGGGGTATTCCTAAGCATGAAATGAATTATATTTCACAAATTCTTCCTTTCAACTATTCATACTTGGACATGTGTTGGCCCTTGGTTATGGAAGAAAGTGAAGATTAAGGAATAAAGGAGAAATATGAACTGCGCGGAAGGCACATTGACTGATATTGGGTCGAAGTGGTCAAATAAGTAGAAAAGAAGGAGCGAAGTAAGGAAAGCTAGCCATTGAATGAGAATATCGAGGATGAAAGATCAACAAGTAAGATAGATCGCAGACAACTAAGGAAGTGGAAGAAGACGTCAACGAGTGCTTTGGAGCACCTCACGAGAAAGAAGGAATGACATGTTGACGAAGCCCTAAAAACACGGGTCAAGTTGACCTAGGGTATTGGTATCTAGGGTTTTGACACCTAGATGTTTGTCATTGTAATGTATAAATAAAGGTAGAGAGGACATGGGATGGGTTCATTGATGGTTGTTTGATTGTTGTTGATTCTGAGTTTATCATTGTGGATTAAGAGAGTGAGTATTGTTGTGTAGAGAAGTATTGTATCGAGAGAGAGTCTATATTGTAAGATCTTTAACTGGGTGCAAAGATCAACCCTGCAGTTGGGTGCGCAGGGAGGAGAGAAAGAGAGAGAGATCTACAAGCTAAGTGCATGGATAGAACTATATGTTTTCACATAATATCAAGAAACACAATTATGTGGACGTAGCCCTCGGCAGAGGGTGAACCACGTATATCTTGTTGTTCTGTGTGATTGATGTTGTGTTCTTTTTCTTTCTGTTATTCTATTATTGCATCATTGTGTTAGATCTGAGATATAGCTTGTGCGGTAGGCATAAAGGAGATAAAGAATAACTAGATATCTGTGTGTTGTTCCTTTGAATCCACTTGTATTTCCTCTGGTTGTAGACACATGTGTCTTGCAACCCCCTATCGCTACTTCGGGTGAGAGTGCATTTGCTTCGCTGGTGTTGCCGAAAGGGCCAGTAGTTAGGGCTTGTTGGTGTGATGTTAGAGTTGAACCCTGGGTCTGCCCCTGTGCCAACAAATGGTTCCGTTGCCGGGACCAGGATCTTCTTGAGGGAATTTCAATGTGGTTTCCATCGAATACAGAGATTCAAAAGTGGATAGAAGAACAAGAAAAGGACTTCGTTGAGGCTCAGAATAAGAACCCTAATCTTAGCACAGAGGATTGGTTGGGAAGGTATATCTTTACTGATATTTAGGAGATTTTCTTTGGAGGAATTCATAAAGAGATATACTTGTGGTTAGCCAGACTAGCAGATACCCAGTTTGAGATCAGATCTAGACCACCTGTGGTTTGGACGTCGACACTAATCATGAAGGTCAAGAGAGTTGATAACACCGTGTCAAGATAAGTAGACCACTGGTTTGATAACACTATTGGAGGGTACATTACCAAGTTTTTTATTGACAGAGTAGAGTCATATAGCCAAGAAGAGAGGTATTTATTTAAAGGACCTAGAGGAAAATTTTTACACTTTTTGAAGTTGAAGATCAAGATGTTATTTCATGAGAAGAACATCTTGAAGATACAATAATTGGTCAGATTGAAGAGCTAATATTAAAAAAATTAGACAGTGACAATGACATAGAGGTGGGACATATGTGCAGTGGGAGAACCTTCAAAGAGGTTCCTCTAGTAAACTTGTTTGAGCAGAGCCATGAACCACTAGAACAGGATGAAGGGTTCTACAGTGGAGAAGAAGAAGAGCTATTGAACGAAGAACATTCAGGATCCACCGGAGCAGAGGAAGAGAAGACTAAAGAACCTCGCCAAGAAGAGTCAAAGACTTCAAGAACTGCACTTACTCCTCCTGTTGTTTTAGCAACGTTAATTAACCAGAGTAGTCAAAGTTACTAGAGCACTCAGAGCACTGTTACTAGCAGTTCAGTACATACTCAGTCAAGAAACCTAGGAAGATTTATGGAAGATGAAATGAGGATTTCTATCTTTAGAGGAGATGGATATGAAGATCTTGATCAACATTGGTTCTTATGAAAGGCTGTATGGAGTATTAAGAAATTCAATGACGAAGCAGTTAAGAGAGATCAGTTTAGTACTACCTTGAGAGACCGTGCACTGAGTTGGTATATGGACTTTTCTACAGTGACTGCACAACCTAAACCGTTGAATACCATCAAAACGGTGTTGAGCGTAGAATTCAAGAAACCCAAGTCATAGTCGTAGTGCATTACTGAACTGAAAGAAATCAAGCATAGAGTAGCTGAACCTGCTTGGGAGTTTGATCAGAGGTTTAAGAAATTGATAGGTTGGTTTATTTTTCAGATTCCATATGAGTAGAAAAAGGATTGGTTCATTGTTGCCCTCTTACCACACATCAGAGTTCCTCTGATGCAATAGAAGGTTGCTTTGCAGGGTGAGGCATTGGAGATTGCCATGAAACTAGAGTCAGCCCCTATGGGAGAATCCATCTCAGGTAGGAGTCAAATTTTCAGTCAACTAACTAGCTTATCTTTGCAGGTCGAAGATATGAAAAAAGACAAGGGAACAGATAAAAGAGACGAGAGCTGGTGTATCAGATGAAAGTCAGAAGGCCACGATAAGGAGCACTGTCCCCTATTTCATGAGTAATTGGCCTCTAGGGCTCCGATCCCTTTGAAGCAGGTTACTCTACCCTAGTGCGAGGTATGTAGAAATAGACATCACCCTGGTGAATGCTATTACATGCAAAAATATGTCCAGACACCTACAAACCTTTACTGTGCATTCTGTAAATCTATGGGGCACGATGAGAAAGACTGTAGATATTATGACCTCTTGCACGAAAGATCAAGAGATACATATAGGATTCAAGGTGAAGTACACCAGGAAGGAAATGATACGCAATTTAACTCTCCAGGAAGAGGAAAATTCAACCCTCATGGTGGATTCAAAGGAAGAGGACAAGGTGGAGGTATGGGTCGAGGTCGAGGTTAGATAATTTGTTATAATTGCACACATGCGTGACATTTGGCAAGGGACTATCAGAACCCTTGTACCACTTGCATCTACTACAAATCATTTGAACATATTATTGAATATTGTCCAGCATTGTTAGCAAAGCTCCAAGAGAGACGAGGAGGAAACCAACAAGTATAATTAATCTCAGCAGAACCTCACAGAGAGGATCCTATAGTCATTGTTATCACTAGAGGAGGTGCTGTTACAGGAGAAGATAGAGTGACCCCAGAAAAGACTACAGAAGAATCAAGGGTCAGAAGCGCTGTAGAGAGGACACAAGTGTTTGATCCGAGGGAAGAAAAACAAACATTTGAAGAGGCAAGATTTTTTTTTGGAAGAGATCAAGCTTCTTCATCAAAGACACAATGAGAAGTGAGAAAATGTGGAATGCCTTTGGCATTTGATCAGTTTGCATCCCCTGGAGAAGGAAAAGAGGTAAGCAAGATTATGGAATTCTTATGTACTTGCATTAATCTGATTAAGGATCAAAGAGTTGTACAAGAACTACAAAATTTGATCAGACAATATGAGATAGGTAGGATATCTCCTCTTCTGAATAAAGCAATACATCAAGTATCCAGAAAGAGAAGGACAAATAAGGAACTACACCTTAATGCTCAGATTGGAGATTATGACATAGATTATGTGGTCCTCGACTTAGGGTCAGAAGTCAATGTTATGACGAAGCAGACTTGGGCACTGATGGGAAAACCTAAATTAATTTATTCCCCTATCAGGTTTAGGATGGCTAATCAACAGGCAGTAAGCCCCTTTGGGAGACTGGAGCATGTCCCTGTGGACATTGACGGGGTAAGGACATTTGCAGACTTCAAGGTGATTGAGATAGTTGATGATAACTGTCCTTATCCTGCGCTGTTAGGAATTGACTGGGATTTCAAAAATTCCACTTTTGTTGACTTAAAGAAAAGAAGAATGACATTTGAATGTGATGACCTTAGGGTCATTTCACCTCTAGATCCTAATGAAGGTTGCAGATACACATAACCCATCAGAGGAGAATACCATGTTTATGAACTAGAAAAGGGTGTGAAGTTCAATACAAAGGTGAGAGTTGTCCGAAGGACCATGTGCAAAGTTGTGAGGAGGCTTGGAGCAGCATCCCTCAAGAGAAGTGGGTGCATAAATTCATCAATACTTTGGACACAATGCCTATTAATTGGTATCTTCAAGAAGAACTACGCCTCACCACTTCAGATTGGTACGGTATGACTTAGAACTTTGTAGCTACATTTTTATTTGAAAGTCGTTACCCCTCAGTAGATCAAGATTTACAATTTGTAAGACATAAAGTCTTTGAGGAGGCACCTAACATCCCTTTGGATAAAGAAGAAGATGAATGGACTGCACCACTTCGGAAATTGCAAGGCTGTTACAATATCAATGCCGATGAAGACGATGATCCTAGGAATGTGAACATCGCAATGACAGAAGGACATAGAGATGTAGAAGGACTAGGAGTCGAACTACCTTTTATTGGACAACAAATCAAAATCAAGAAAGTTAATATTGGAACATAGAAAGCACCTAAGCTCTCAAACATTGGAGATTATTGGGATGATGCCACTATTGACAAGATCACAGAACTATTGCATGAGTATGATGACTTGTTTCCAACCAAGTTTACCGACATGAAGGGCATTAAAGGGCCCATGGGAGAGATGATGATCCCCTTGAAACTAGATGCAAGGCCATTCAAGCAAATATATTATAGACTGAATCCCAAATATAAGTAGAAAGTCAAGATTTAATTAGACAGAATGTTGGAAGCATGAATCATAGAACCTGTTGAAGAGTCAGAATGGATTATCCCTATGGTGGTCCAAGATAAGAAGACATGAGAGATCAGAATATTTGTAGACTTGAGGACACTGAATGATGCATGTTTAGCTGATCTATTCCCTACACCATTCATTGACAAAGTGTTGGATAATGTGGGAGGAAAAGAAGTTTACTCCTTCACATATGGATTTTTAGGTTATCACCAGATCATGATTACTAAGGAATATTTCCATAAGACCACATTTGAAATAGAATGGGGATCATACCACTACACAATGATTCCTTTTGGACTGAATAATGCACTAGCCATCTTTTCTAGGGTGGTGGTCGAAGCATTCAGGGAATTTTTACATAAATTTATGGAAGCATATTTTGATGATTGGACTATTTTTAGCTTATTGCAAAATCATATTGAATGTTTAAGACTAATGTTGGATAAGTGCAGGCAATGTTAGATTTCCCTAAACCTGAAGAAGTGCATCTTCTTTTCACCCTTTGGAGTGCTGCTAGGCCATATTGTGTGTAAGCAGGGGTTGCTGGTAGATCCTTCCAAGATTGCCATCATTGTTGATCTACCTCTTCCTACCTCAGTTAGACATCTACGCAATGAATTGGGACATACGTGATACTAGAGAGAGTTCATCAAGGGATACACAAAGATAACAACACCTATGGAGAATTTATTAAAGATTTTTTTTCAGTTCCAATGGTCAAAAGAATGTACGCAAAGCTTCGACACACTGGAACATAAAATGGTCACTACGCCCATTCTGGTTTTCCCTGATTGGAGTAAGGAATTCTATGTGCACGTCGATGCATAATCTATTGTATTAGGAGCAGTGTTAGCACAACCAGGAGCAGGAGCTGTTGACCATCCTTTAGCCTTTTCTAGTAGGAAGCTATCTACAACTGAGATAAATTACACTACCACTGAGAGAGAAGGTTTAGCCATGGTCTACGCGCTGCAGAAGTTTTGACACTACTTGTTGGGAGGAAATTTTAAGATGTTCAGTGATCAATCTGCATTGAAATACCTTTTCAACAGTCCAGTGTTTGGGGGCATAATATGCAGATGGATACTGTTATTCCAGGAATATTATTTTGAGATTGTGGTCAAGCCAGGAAGAATGAACAAGGGTCCTGACCACTTGTCTAGGTTAAAAAATGGAGAGGAACCTACCAATTTGGAGGATACACTACCAGATGTACAGTTGTTGGACATCATAAAGGTTGATGATCACTTCACTGAGATAGTTCAGTTCCTGTCAACAGGAATGGAACCTCACAAATATACAGTCATTCAGAACAAACAACCGGTAGTTCGAGCTGCAGATTTTTCACTTATAGCTGGACAACTTTATAAGATGGGACCTGATGAGATCTTGAGGATATGCGTTAAGGAGGCATAAAGACCATTGATTCTGGAAGAAGCACATGAAGGCATTGCAGGAGGACACTATGCAGGAAAAACAACATCGTAGAAGGTTCTTAGAGGTAGCCTCTGGTGGCCCACTTTATACAAAGATGATAAGGAATACTACAGAGCCTGCGATGTATGCCAAAGAGTTGGGAAACCTTCCAGAAGAGATGAGATGCCTTTAGCACCTTATCTAACTTTGAAGGCATTTTAGAAATGGGCAATTGATTTCATAGGACCTATCAACCCACCAGGGAAGCACAAATGAGCGAGATACATAATCACTGCAAAAAATTATTTGACCAGATGGGCAGAAGCAAGAGAAGTCAAGGATTGTAGTGCAACTACATCCGTGTGATTCATATTTGATGCATAACCAAATTTGGATGCCCGAATATCCTTATGAGTGATGAAGGTACATATTTTATTAATAAGACTATTGAAGCCTTGACTTAGGAATTTGAAGTCCACCATCAAAAGAGCACTCCATACCATCTGCAAGAGAATGGTACAGTCGAAGATTTCAATAAGATCTTGGAGACAATGCTGATGGATATTTGTAGTGTAAACATGAATGATTGGGATTTGAGAGTACCAACAGTATTACGGGCCTCTAGAACCACTTGTAAGAAGCTGACAATGCAGACTCCCTTTAAGTTGGTTTATGGTCTAGAAGTAGTCGTACCTATGGAATGTTTAGTTCCTAACTTAAGAATTGCAACATTTACAGATATGGATGACACAGGCACTGTGCAAGACAGACTTGGGAAGTTGGTAGAAATGGAAGAAGACAGATTCATTATAGTATTTCACCAACAGGTACAAAAGGAATGAGAAAAGGCCTACCATGACAGACATATTAAGAAGAAATCCTTTAAGCAAGGAGATCTAGTATTGGTATATGAAAACAAGTTCATGAAGCATCCAGGGAAGTTCAAGACACATTGGCTTGGGCCATATGAGGTTGCCTATGTTACAGAAGGAGGAGTTGCGCAGTTGAATACTTTGAAGGGAGAATGGAAGGAAGGTTTGGTAAATGGGAGCCGATTGAAATTGTACTACGACAACCAGCTGCCTCACAGCTCTCAGTAAAAGAATAAGAAGAGGGGTCTAGGTACCAGGTGTAGTTGAAACTGGGTACCAGACGCAGAAAAGACAATCTACACAAGGAAGGGAGGAACAAAACATAGAGCACAGGCTGCTCCGTACAGTCTGAAGACGAAGATAAATAGAAGGTTCAGACCTTTAGTGCCTCAGGACGAGTCACGGGTGAGTTTTGGGAGCCTATTGGCCCTTGGTTATGGAAGAGAGCAAATATTAAGGAAGAAAGGTGAAATACGAACTGGATGGAAGGCACATTGACTGATATTGGGTTGAAGTGGTCAAAGAAGTAGTAAAGAAGGAGTGAAGTAAGGGAAATTTAGTCGTTTAACGAGAAGATCAAGGATGGTAGATCAACAATGAAAATAGATTGTGGACAACTCAACAAGAAGAAGAAGGTGTCAACGAGTGCTTTGGAGCACCTCGTGGGAAAGAAGGAACAATAGGCTAGCGAAGCCCTAAAAACGCGAGTCAATTTGACCTAGGGTTTTATACCTAGGGTTTTGGTATCTAGGGTTTTGACACCTAGACGTTTGTCATTGTATTGTATAAATAAAGGTCTAGAGGAGCTGGGATGGGTTCATTGATGGTTGTTCGATTGTTTTTGATTCCGAGTTTATCATTGTGGATTAAGAGAGTGAGTATTGTTGTGTAGAGAAGTATTATAACGAGAGAGAGTTTGTATTGTAAGATCTTCAGCTGGGTATGAAGATCAACCCTGCAGCTAGGTGCATAGGGAGGAGAGAAAGAGAGAGAGATCTGCAAGCTAAGTGCGTAGATAGAACTGTATGTTTTCACATAATATCAAGAAATGCAGTTCTGTGGACGTAGCCCTAGGGAGAGGGTGAACTACATATATCTTGTTGTTCTATGTGATTGATGCTATGTTCTTTTTCTTTCTGTTATTCTGTTATTGCATCATTGTATTAGATCTGAGACATAGCTCACATAGTAGGCCTAAAGGAGATAAATAATAAATATATCTCTGTGTGTTGTTCCTTTGAATCCACTTGCATTTCCTCTGGTTGTAGGCGCATGTGTTTTGCAACCCCCTATCGCTACTTTGGGTGAGACTACATCTGCTTCGTAGGTGTTGCCAAAAGGGCCAGTAGTTAGGGCTTGTTGGTGCACTATTAGAGTTGAACCCCGGGTCTGCCCCTGTGCCAACAACATGCGACTAAAGTACTTGGGATTCCATTTGAATCCAAACATGTATAAACACGATATTTGCAATGGTTAAAAATAAAAGTGGTAGAGAGGATAAACAAATGGTGTAAAAGGTGGATCTATAGAGGAGGATGCCTGGTACTGGTCAAAATTGTGCTAAAAGCAATACCTGTTTTCTATATGTCTATGACATCGATCCAAAACTGGGATTTGGAATTCATTAGAAAGCTATTCTATAGACACATTTGGTCTAGAGACAATGAGAAAAATGTTTTTCTATGTCCTCGTGGAAGAAACTGGCCCTTCCAAAAGAAAATGGAGGATGAGGTTTAAAGAACCCTTTCCTCTTCTTAAAAGCATTGGCAAAAAAAATGTGTGGAGGTTAATTCAAAGAACTAGTATATGGGTTGAAGTAATTAAATCCAAATATATTGCACCAGATACAATAAAGGAATGGATCAAGAAAAATGTAAAGCGAGTACATTTGGTGGGAAATTGGTTGATATGCAAAGTTGAAAAATGTAAATAGGTCTATATAGGACTTGATCCATGGGTGGGAAGTAAAGGAAGACATATATTATCATTACAATTGATCTTAGAGTTAAGAAAAAAATATTACTATATGCTAAGATAGGTTGCAAAAAGGAAAAGATCAAACATTTGGACACAAGAATGACTAACTTGGAAGGAGTTAGGTGTTGAGGAAGAGTTTTTTGTTGAATGGAAATGATACATGGTATTTTTTAAAGACAACAATGTTAGGATTAGAGAGGAGGATGATCAATTATTATGGTACCTAAACCCTTCAGGGGATTATGTCACACAAGTAGGTTATAAAGCACTTATTGAGGAAGGAAGAGAGGAATAACATGTATGACGGTGGAAATTATTATGGAAACTAAAATTTCCAACCAAATCTAAAAAAATTATGTGGTTGATATTAAACAATAGGGCTCGTACATGGGACATACTACATAAAATGACCTTTGTTGGTTCTATATGGTGCAATATATGTCAGAAAGTGGAAGAAACAAATGTACATATCATTATGTCTTGCGCTTTTACAAAGAAATTTTGGAAGGATGATCCAAATTATTTTGAGCACAAAATGGGAGTGGAGATATAATAAAGAAACTTACCAAGATATTGCAAGAGATCCAATAATGTAACATATATATATATATCCGATATATATAACAAGAGGCACATATATACATTAATTCACAATTTCTATTAAACTGTAAAATTACAAAGTGAAAGACTCGCTATAATGGTGGTAGCTTATCTCTGAGAAGAGATGTGACGACTATGCTCATTCGCAAGAAGATGATTACAAAGAGGATCGAAAGGCCTTTTTAACATAAATGGAAAAACCATAAGCATCCAAAAACCTAGCCCCCAGAAGATGAAAAGATAAAAGGTTTGTGGCCCCAATGTGGAGATGAAGCACCAAAAGTCATGTGGGCCCCGATGGGGTAAGTTGGTAGAACAACATCCTGGGGTCGTAACTTTTGCATACGATCTCCGTTTTAGGCATACAATAGCCCATTGGAAAGGTCTATTTGAGGAATACACATTATGCCATCAAAATTTGACCATGTCTATAGTTTATTGTGGCGAACTCCAAAAACGTTGTTTAGGGCCTCAAAACGACCCTAAAAGTTTAGGACTAAAAAATCTAGGAAATAACTGCCAATGATAAAAACTGCATGTGAGACAGTTGGAGTAGGTGGGTGGCCATTGATATATATCTAGATAGATCCTCACCCATTAGAAAGTAATGGTATCCATTGCGTTGATTTCCCATGGTAGATGGGAGAGAATTTGCTGAATCTGAACCTTGGTGAGCTACTTGCCTTGTTGAAGACATTGCACTTCTTGAATTGTGGAAGGCTATCATGAACCTGATGTTGGAGGGGTTGGAGCTTTTTAACAAATCTGATTGTAAAAGATGGTTGTGTGTAGAAGGAATTTTTTTTCTTTGCTTCAATTTTTTTGATTTGCTTCTGCTGCATAGAGGAGGCTTGAACCAAGGCCCTAGTGGTCATAGTGTCCTTCTGTTCACTTCCTGGCCGAATCACGAATAAGCTCAACTTCGTCGTAGAGAGATAACTTTGTTGCACTGTTATGTCGAAACAATAGTTAGAACTACCTCTGGTATCCTATAGATATGTTGCCACGGGGGAAGACCCAGGGTTTGATGTTTCAACAACGCACCAAAAAAACCCTAAATACCATCCCTTTTGGCAACACCTGCAAAGGAGATGAAGTCTCACCCGAGGTAGAGGAAGGGGGGTTGCAGGACTCAAGTGTCTACAACCTAGCTGGGACACAGATATGTGATTACAACACTTAACAACACACTTAGCCAAGAAAATGCATTAAGTTGTGATTCTTATTCACATCGTAGATTAACCCTAATTACAGATCAATGCAGTAGTAATCAAGATTAAGTATGTCTAATCATTTAGCACATAGCATCAGAGCATATCTAACATTCATTTACATCATAAACACTAAACATTCATGGATCTGTCTATCTTGCATCAAGAGCAATGCACTAAGAAAATAAAGACATAAATAACATGAACAACATTACACACATCACATCAACACAAGATACATGTGGTTCACCCCAGTGTGGGGCTACGTCCACCAACTCTTCTTCTTCTTTATTAGTCTATTTCAATCTTCTTACAGGCACCAAGCCACAAATCTAACTCCGTAAAGGATAGGAGATATGTGTGCACTTCGCCAAATCCTCCTTCCCCGAATTGGATCAAAACACAAAGCCTTACACAGTCTGTTTGCACCAAGCACTTAAAAAATGCTTGCACTTAGCTCTGAAAGCCTCAACACGTTCGTGCGCAAAGCAACTGCTCATGCACTAATCCAAATACCACTTGCACTAAGTCGATTCTCCTCCTTCTTACATCGCTTAGCTATCTATTTATACATTTACAAAAGGGCCTAAACATGGGTAAAACCCATGGGATGACATCCCATACCCGTTACATAAATCGTAAAATCCCCCAAAATCCTGCAAAATGGGAGAGATCCCACAATCTCTACTTCGCCTGGGTTCTTCGTCTTCAACCAGCTTGTTGAAGTCCCAAAAATGGTCAAACATGACCAACGTTTCCTCAAAACTTGGTCGAGGGCCAACATGCCCCCAACACTCACCTATGACTCGTTCCGAGTCACTCTGATATGGGTAATACTGCTTCAAAGGCCTCGATCTTAGCTCAAGCTGCCTTGACTTGTTTCTTCCCAAGAGCCTCCTGCTCAGCGAACTCCTGAAGTACTTTCTCGGTGATAGGCCCTTCCAAGCATTGTTCCACTGTCATGAGCACATGTTCTAGCTATGATCCTCGTTCCTTGATCTCTTCAAAAAGTGTGCAATCTTCGTCCTGCACCAGCTGGAGTCTTTATGTGACCTCCATAACTCTGCTCTGGATGGCAGTGACCTACTGCTAAACTGTGCACTACTCCTGCAACCTATTCATCTTTTCCACTCCAGTAAGAAGCTTCAACTATGCTTTCATAGTGGAAGCATGCTTCTTCACCTCCTTGAGTTGTGCCTCTAATGTCCTCAGTTCCAGGCTTCTGCAAGGCTCTCATAGGTCTGTGCACTTCGGTCACTTAGTTGCTTACATTCTGAGGCCAACGCCCTGATTCTTTCTACTATGCTCCTGGCAGTTTCTTCCCTCTGATCTCGCACTTCTTGCAGAGTGCTAGGCACTGCTTGAAGTTCTAGCTCTGATACTCATGCTTGAAGCTACTGAATGGCCTCAACGAGCTTCCCCACTCGTCTCTCAACTGTCTCTTCTTCCATTTGTGCCAATACCGACACAGAGCAAAGTGCTCTAGTCACTGCCTCTTTGACCACATTTTTCTCTGTAAGCAGCTGGTCTTTCTTTTTCTGGATTTTCTCGTTGACCTCTTCGAACTTCGCCCAATGGTCATCATTCTCTTGTTGTGCAACACGAAGTTTCTCTAAGGATTCCTCCTTTTCTTTCCTCAAGGCCTCTATGGCCTACTCCTTCTCTTCTTGGGCTCGATGAAGTCGAACCTCTGTCGCATCTGCTAACCTTCACAACTGGGTGGGCTCATCTCAAAATTCTACATTCTCCGCGGGAGATGGCGTAATAGACACTGCGCGACTCAACTGGATATCTTGTTGGATGTCTTTCAGTTCTTTCTTAATTCTGTCATAGAGTGTCTCATGCTTTACTTCATGTCTCTGTAGGATATACTCGGAGGTATATTCTACAACTGTGATAATGAGATGGATATCATCCACTGTGAGCACATTTTGTGACTGAGGCTTATTAGCTCATGATTTCTTCCGTGCTGAGGGTTTCTGTGGAGAAACCTTCCTTTTCTTTGATGTCTCGGCCTCTGTAAGGGGATCCTTCAGCGGTGTAGCTTCACCTTTGTCCTTTTTTTATTTTTCCCCTTCCTTGTCTTGGTTTAATTCGTTGTCTCCTCCTCCTGCAGGTGAGTCAGGTACAGTTTCCTCAGATGCGCTTTCCTTATCCTCACTGTTGATGTCTTGTAGTTCCTCCTTTTTCTTCTTTTTATTTGCGCTGCTTGGTCCATCATTCTCAGTCTGGGTGACCAAAGGGATTTCGATGATGTTGGGGTCAAAGAGCTCTATATCTTCCATTGGTACAAGGAATTCGGCTGGCCATTCCTTGGTTATCTCCTCCATGTCTTCATCAGTCAATTTATAATAAGACTGCAGCTCCTCCTTTCTTTCATCCCTTCGTGCAATGATGTAGATGAAGTGGAAGTCTGTTTGGAACTTTGCTAGCAGTCTGTATGTGTGAAAGGTGTTTGGGGTCATTTGGGGGAATGACTCAATGGCATGCTTGAGCTGTAGGTAGTAATCATGGAATGCTGCATTTGATTTCCACTGCTTTTCCATATCACTCGTATACCACAAGGTGGTGAACCTCGCGACCAATGGTTCTGATGGCTTGAATTCTAGGAATGTCACTCCCTCTGACATCTCCCAAGTGACAAAGGCAATGAGAATCAACAACCAACTGAAGTGAAATTTGTAGCCTTGATCCTACGCTTCGTGGAAGTCCTTCTCCAACTCATTAACGAGGTAGCTCACCCAGTTCATCTACATCCCTTCGACACACTTCCCTGCGAGGTTGACTACGAATCCTGTGACTTGCATAGGGAGGTTGTTTCTGACGATATTTCCTTCTATCAGCTGACAATATAGGTGCATTGCGCTGCCTGGATGGAGGCTACCTTGTAGCCTCACTCTCCCTTCTCCACATCGCCATAAGCCTCCTTTATTTGCTGCGCCAATGAGCGATCTGACGTCTTTCCTAGGTAGAATTTCTGAGGGTTTGGCCCTTGCATGATTAGTCTGTTGATAAAGTGGATCAACCCCGGATCCATAATGATGCGCCTATCCAACCAAATATACCCACCATGGTATCACGACAGGAGGATTTTAATGCACGCGTTAACCTCCTGATGTTTGTCGAAGTTGGGGATCTTCATTACATTCAAGATCATTGATCTCGCAATATCCTTGATCCACAACTGGGGGACTATATTGGGCTTCTTCCTAGTCATCTTCGTCAAGTACTTATGTGGTGCGATCATCGCATAGTTATTCCTGTCGCCGAGGTTGAAGTCACTGATCTTGAGAGCTAGGATCAGTCGCAACTGTGGTCCGACTGCACGTATCCCCTTAGGGAGGTACACAGTGATGAGTGTGTACTCAAAATACCTCAAGACGCTGTCATGAATAACCGCTCTAGCCAAAGGTGAGATGTAGTTGGGCAAGACCGACAGGATCTGCTTCGCATTCACCAAATCATCGTGGTGCTTGGTTCTTTTCTTAGTCGCTGTTCGGGATGGCACAGATTGACGTCCAGTCGAGGGGGATTCTTGCAATCCTCTTGTTGACGAGGCCTATATTCCTATGGACATGAATTTCTCATCCATGAGGTCGATCAAGATCTCTTCTACATATTTTTCTACTGCACTAAGGTCGCTCGACATACACACTCGTAAACAAATAACTCGGGTAGGCGAATGGACACTCAAGGTAATAAAATCAATGACGAGGTCTAGACAGTACAATGCGGTATGCAATCACTTCTCTGTTAGCTCGAATATCTCAGTTTACAAAAGTGGCCCCAGGGCAGCATTCGACGAATGAAATATGCAACATCGTAACAGATTCCTCCAATGGGTAGGAATTCCTCAATCAATACGATTCCATCCATTATGGCACGGTCTCAACGGTCCAATGCCGATCTTTCTAGAAATAACTGCATTTCTAGCCATTTCGGAGTGTCATTCTAATGGTCGAGATGCCTCCAACGGTCATATAGCTTCACCGTGGCAAAGTTCCTTTCTGCGCGGTTCTGCTAATCTGACGAGGTTCAAATTTTGCAAGCCTTCCTTCTGCGAAGTATTCTATGGAACTTCCTGCAGTTTTTCTAACTTTTCCTTCTTCTTACTGAGCTTTCTGGCCTTCTTTCCTATGATCTGAGTCTCTGCGTTCCTCTTTCCATTCTTATTCTTTTCTTCCCTTAGCGTAGTGAATTCGCACTGCTGAAGGTCTTTCAAACGTTCAAGTGTAATACCTCTTCTCTTTCTGGGGTAGATGCACTTCCTTCCTGCATGGACAGTTTCTTTAAGCCTTCTTGTGTTCTTTCAACTTCAACTTCAACAGCTAACTCTCTTTCCTTATGTTTCTTCGACTAGTCTTCTTGTTCTTGCATTAGTCGCGCTATTTTTCTAGCCATGAAGTCCCTTAATTCTTGATTTTTCTAAACTGTAGCTTCCTCCTCTGCTTTCCTTCGGATTTGGTCTTTCTCAATCCAGGCCTTTCCTAGCAAAAGTGAAAAAGGGGCGTTGTTCTCAATAAAATTAATGACTTCAAATTCTTCTTCGGTCGATGCTCCATCAGAAATCATAGGTACATTAGTAACTCTTCCACATAGGGTTATCATATTTCCTTTAAACAAGCCTATCCTTCCCAATGAAGCTACTATAACAGGCTTTCCCAAAGTTTACCAAGTGCTTTTTGGCATGATATTCACATGTGTTTCCTCATCCAAAACATAGTCTATGTCGAAGTCTCCTATTCTTGTTTCTATACACTGCTTCTCTTTTAAGATATCTGGTAAACTGATGTCTCTGTGATGATTCAATGTTTCTTTCAGCTGTAATAACATAGTCTCTGATTACTTCTGGTTCCCTAACATATCCTTAGTTTCTTGACCTTCTTCATTGTTTTCTTGTCTCATATTCATCTTTTAAACTTTAGCAATCATTCTAGGGAAATCTAAAACCTCATGATCAACAACTTTACAACAAAGACAAGTAGGACCTATACCAGGGAATTCCTTAGAAAGATGTCCCGGTATTCTGCAATTATAACACAGTGTCGATCCTCTCTTCCTTTTAAACGATCCCCACCCTTTCCTGTACTGTGCACTGGGATCACCGTGATGGACCTACAACCTGAAAAAAATCTTTCTAGGTTCCTGCATCCACTTGTTAGTCCAAAAATTCTTTCTATGCATAGGGATAACATATCTTTCACTATTGAATCTATTTAGATTGACTCTTTCTTCTAGTTGTGCCCTAGTTTTTAGACTAGGACCAAATCTATCAAACATACCTAGATTCATACTTCCGAAGAAAAAATTTCCACTTATCTTACCTATATCAGAGCACAAAGTTTTAATATCTTACCTCTTTTCTTCAAATTCAGTTCCTTTCTTAGCATGAAGTTCCACAAGTCAAGTAGAATATTGCGCACTACAACACCATATCTACGCACATAGCTTTCTTCTTTTCTTCAGTTCCCAACAATCATAGTTTCAGGTCCCGACAACAGAACTATTCATTGGCACAGGGGCAGACCTATGGTTCAATGCTTCAACAACGTACCAACAAAACCCTAACTACTAGCCCTTTCGGCAACACCTGCGAAGCAGATGAAGTCTCACCCGAGGTAGAGGTAGGGGGGGTTGCAGGACTCAAGTGTCTACAACCTAGCTGGGACAAAGATCTGTGATTACAACACTTAACAAAGCACTTAGCTAATAAAATACATTAAGTTATGATTCTTATTCACATCGCAGATTAACCCTAATTACAAATCCATGCAATAGTAATCAATATTAAGTACATCTAATCATTTAGCACATAGCATCAGATCATATCTATCATTCATTCACATCATAAACACTAAAGATTCATGGATCTGTCTATCTTGCATCAAGAGAAATGCACTAAGAAAATAGAGACATAAATAACATGAACAACATTACACACAACACATCAACACAGGATATACGTGGTTCACCGCAGTGTGGGGCTACATCCACCAACTCTTCTTCTTATTTATTAGTCTCTTTCAATCTTCTTACAGGCACCAAGCCACAGATCTAATTCTACAAAGGACAGGAGATATGCACGCACTTTGCTAGATCCTCCTTCCCCGAATTGGATCAAAGTGCAAAGCCTTACACAACCTGTCTGGACCAAGCACTTACAAAATGCTTGCACTTAACTCTGCAAGTCTCAACACGTTCATGCACAAAGCTATTGCTCATGCACTAAGCCAATTACCACTTGCGCTAAGATGATTCTCCTCCTTCTTACATCGCTTAGATATCTATTTATAAAATTATAAAAGGGCCTAAACATGGGTAAAACCCATGGTCCAACATCCCATACCCGTTACATAAACCCTAAAAGCCCCAAAAAGCCCACAAAATGGGCAAGATCCCGCGGTATCTGCTTCGCCTGGGTGCTCCATCTTCAACCAGCCTGTCGAAATCCCAAAAATGGTCAAACATGACCAACGTTTCCTCAAAACTTGGTCAAGGGCCAACAAGATATGAGCCCCCAGAGTAACAATGACACAATGGGGTCGCGACTCATAAACAACATGGCACTTCCACATATATGGCTGGCCCAAAAGAGTATCACATACATCCAATGGGGAAACATCACACAATACCTCATCCTTGAAGGGATCAATGTCGTAGGACATGTGACACTGTTGGATAACATGGAGATCTCATCCTTGGCGAAGCCACCCGATGTTGTATGGTTGCGGGTGTGGTGTTGTTGGAAATTCCAACTATTTGACTACCTCTGCTGAGATGAGTTTGTGTTGGCTTCTGTTATCAACAATGAAATGCAATAGGATCCCCTTCACCTACATATGTGAATGGAAGAGGTGCTCCCCCTCTTCAGGATATTCTAGTGCTTCTAGTTGGATTGTTGTGGTTGCAACATTGGCAGTGGGGTTTGCATCCATGATCTGTCTCCTTCCATTATTTTCTGAATCAGATTCTGAATCTGCGTTCAGATCATTTTATTTGATCTCAACCACCAATGATTGTTTTGAGCGACATTCATCAGTGTTGTGATAGGGGATTTTGTAGAAATCGCACCACTTTCCAGTGTCATTCTTTGTCTTTCCCTTACCCTTCTTTTCTTGTGTCTTGGACTAGTTTTCA
>ML838354.1:0-30361 GCA_009831015.1 Picea engelmannii | reverse complement strand
AGCTTGCATTTTCGGTTGTAAATGCACTTTTCAGCGTTATGTGTGCATTTATGAGAAGCATGATAAGTTGCAGCAGTTTATCACAACTTGCATGATGCAAGTTGCATGTGAATGCAATTCATTTTGAAGGCATTTTTGTTGTTGCATAAATTCTCCAGGAGGATGTAAAAGATGGATATGATGTTCACTTATTGCAGCCATTTATCTTTTTCATTTCAACTCTTATGTACCCACATGTTTCGGGTTTATGTACTTATGTTTGTACTGGAAGGAGAGTTGAAGAGTCACGCACATGCATTTGTTTTTATGTGTAAGCAGTAAACCTAGTGATGGTTCATCATGAATGATTCATGATTCTAACATGATTGTGTATCATGTTTGTCGACTTGTCATTTTGGGAAGATTGAGATGTTTCAAATGAGTCTCAACTGGTGTCGATGATTGTCTGACGACTATGTGTGTCGATCATGTTTTTCGACTTATGTTTAGTCGATGGTGTTTGTTGACTTGTAAATTGATTTTGAGTACACCGAGATGAAAGAAAACGCCATGTGCTTTGATGAAGTACAAGATGCGACAGTTTGCTTGAAGAGAAAAAGATTTTGTTGACATCATTTTTCAGTCTTATATAATTTGTTTTCAAGATTGATGGTTTTCTTGGCTTGTGACAAGATGTCGCAGGAAAGTTTTTGCAGCCATTGGAGAGCTGATTGTTTTGATGCCAAAGAGTTCACAAGAGGGACTTGATTCTCAGTGAGAAGGTTGGCAGTCTTCCAAGCACAGAGAGAACAGTGGGTTAGCAGCAGCCAGAGAACAGTGGTTGAAGGACATAGCCAGTTGCAGTGCAAGGCATGTCAAAGTATCCAAGTGATTGTCGAAAAGACTTTTCAAGTAGAATCGGTTGATAGAACTTGAAAGTAGATAGATGATCATAAGCTTTTGTGGGTCCAAAAGCCTTTCAGTGGGAAGGTGTGATCAAAATCTGGACTATGGGTCAAATTTTGCTCAAATTTCAAAGTGATCAGAATGCGACGAAAACAGTGCCATTGCATCCATCTCGTCTTCCTAATTCCGACGGTATATTTACTTTGTCAAATGAACTCTGTATGGAGAAGATATTGCGATCTGTTCGTCAAGCCAAACAGGCAAAAAATTTGATGCTGACTGTACCAATCCGTACAATCCGTACGGTATGATGTGGTAGGACCATACGACCGTACAGTGGTGATGTGGTAGATGTTGATTGGTTGACTGTTGACGAATCGGGAGCAGACACGTGTCCGTTTGGTGGCAAATGGTATGAGGACACGTGGCCCAATCCATGGGCGCCATGTGTCCCTCGTTGGTTGGTTTATGATTGATGTGTAAAAGGTATGGTGGAGTCCACGGGGTTCGACCCCCGGACCTCCCACAAAGCACAACGCCTTCGCACGACCGCCCAACCGTTGGACCACGAGTTGGTTCTTGTTCAATGTATATGTTTGAATGTATTTAAAACTACATGTTTGTATATTGGGCGGGGGGTCGGGTCGGGGCTTAGCCCCAGCCCGTGGTCGTTTGAATGTTTATATATGACTGCGTTATATTCCTTTTGGTCCGACCATTTGTGCGCGGGGTTAAAATATATAACTTGTGGGTTTGTTATATCACATTTAACCATGTTATAATATTTGTGCGCGGGAGTGAATTTCAAACGGAGCCCCCAGTTCTATGGGTACTTCACATGACTTGTGGTTATACCACATGCGCACGGATTTTTACATTACGGTTCCAACGGTTGACATGGTTTTTGAATGCGCCCGGTACTTGGCGCTTGGCCATTGGCTCGTTGAACGGTTAGCCATTTTGCCCAAGCGCTTGGTCGTATGGACCCCTATGTGCCCGGGAGCTTGGCGGTTAGGGGCTGGAGGCACCCTAACCGTCCTACAGTTTGGACCATTTTTTGGAACTGCTCAATGTTGGGTTTAAACACACGTTTTGGAGCATGTATTTGGTTCAAGCACACAGAGGTGCGTTTTGGCGAACCAGTTTCAGCAAGGTTGAAGGAGGAAAATGGAGGAGGCCTAACTTCTTCATCTTTTGGCCGATTGAGGTGCTGTAAAAGCCTAGCTAGGGGTTTTTGGACATCCTGAATCCATTGGCACTGTTATCAAGGCCATTTGAATACTTCTTTTGTAGGATTTTAGCCATTGAAGTTTCAGCAAGCTCCAGGGAGCTTGAAGCCCTCATTGATTGAGGACATATTTTGGTGAGCCTATGTTTGTTTTCTGTCATTGAATAATCATTTTTGGCTAATTGATATGCTCTGAACACATTGGGACAGGTTTCAAAGGCTGTTGAGGACTTTTACAGGTGTTTTTTCCAAAGAGAAGCTCAGGGAAGCTTATGGCCACATGTAGAAGAGGTCATGCCCGGATGAGCCATGATCCGTTTTCAGAGTTCTATTAGTCATTTTTGGGGTTTTTATGTGTTCTGATCTCAATGGTACAGTTTTTTTTTCCATTGGATTTGAGAAGCAGCTTGTAAAAGAAATTTTTACAAATTAATCCCAGAGAGCCAAGTCCATTGATGGAGGCTCAAGGAGATGTAGCCCGGAGGGGGGTGAACTCCTTTATCATGTTGTTCTTGTTGTGAGTTTGATGGTTTATTTGCTGCAATTTGTGTTGCTGTGTATTTATTTCAAGTACATATTTAACCATCTAAAAGAACAATTTCTCACAGATGAACATTTAAAGGAAGAAGCATGAACTTAACACATAATTTTATCTTGCATATTTTAA
This sequence comes from Picea engelmannii, assembly GCA_009831015.1. Lineage (NCBI taxonomy): Eukaryota > Viridiplantae > Streptophyta > Pinopsida > Pinales > Pinaceae > Picea > Picea engelmannii. The sequence goes on along the minus strand of ML838354.1, from coordinate 27,581 downwards.
CACATGAAGCAAGGTCCTGCAAAGTTTATTTTAATGAAGTAGAGGGTGCTTGCATAGCATAACAAGTCAGCCTTATATTTTTAGATCATTAGGTCCTTGGGAATAATATTTAAATATTATTCCAAAAGACTTGTAAATAATATGTTTTATACTAAGTTCTTTTGGAAGGACAAACAACTTCTGAATGGAAGGAACACATGCTGAAGGAATGCATGCAGTTGCATGGGTGACAAGTGTCAACCCAGGCGCATGCAAATAAAATGGTTGAGATGAGTCGTGGTGGGGGTTCCTCCTCCATTCCATTTGACTACCTGAGCATGAACCCGTCCATCCTCTGCAAGAGATACCCTGTACATCCTCTGAATCGGGAGTCTGTATGTTGATTTCTGGAAAGCCGATGCATCCTCTGTCCGAGCAGGTCGAGCTTGTACGTGGAGTCTCTGTCCCAAAGCCATAACTGTGAGACTATCCTATCATTGTCGAGCCTGTTGGAAAGCCCATGTATGTTTTCCCCATTGGTTGTTGTGGCCACGCAGTGGTGGACCACGTGTGGCTTGTTGGATAGTTTGTACAACACTCTCTCCAAGTGAGAGAGGTGATTGAATTTGGAAGAACATGTTGCTTGGCCTGTGAGCAACTCTCTCCAGGTGAGAGAGTGCGCAGAGGAAGGAGAGAACTCCTGGAAGGAACCATGTAGCTACCACAGAGCTCGGAGACTTCTGGTCCGGTCTATTGCTGAAACCCAAGGCAAGGGAGGTTAGCAGACGAAGGACTGTCTAGGTGACAGAGAAGGTGTATACTTCTGGGGTGGAACAAGCATGTGGGGAAGGAGAGTCTGTGGGAAGTGAGTATGAGTGGTTCCTGGGAGAGAATTCTTTCCTTGTGACTGTATGTTTTCCCTGCAACCTCAGCCTAGCCTAGGATTCCTTGCCTTGGGGTGGAGCTTAGTCCCAGCTCGGGGGTGACCTACTGCTGAGCTTAATGAGCAGTGTGGTCTAAGGCTGGGAGGTTCGTGGAAGGCCTACACCTGGTTGCTGGAATTACCACCATTTCAAAGATAAGTACCATATGGTGTTTTTAATTACACTTCTATATGTCTGTGTTTTTATAATTATCATGTATTCTGCTGTGCATATGAATTAATGTAAAAACCATTGATTATTTATAATAACAGTAATTCTCATGTTTACTCTGAGTTTAAGTGTGTTTCATTTGCTTAAATGCATGTCATATATATATACATAATTAAGCATGAGATTGTTATTCTGCGAAGTAGCGCCTGACCGGCTAATGGAAAGGGGGTGTTACAGTATGGTATCAGAGCATTATAGCTTCAAATGAAAGAGTGTTACAGTATGGTATCAAAGCCAAGGTTTTGATGCTGAGCCTAGATGGGCCAGTTGAGTGGTCTTTGGACCGAGGGTTGAGGAGAAATTGTGTCTGGAGGACCAATTTCAGACCTTTGAATGCTCTTGAGTGTCAAGGAGTTACTTTACCATGTTACCAAGCTCAGGAGGTGTAGCAGTGTTATGAAACCGCAGCCGATGTGGTATTTGGCCATAGGGAGAGAGGACTCCACACCAGAAGTGTTGGAGCCATAAGATCTGTTCGGGGAAAAGGAGAACCCTCGTGACTGTCAGATCTGGAAAACGTGCGCAGGGTTTAAAAACCCTTTGGAGTTGCACAGGAATGTGGAAATCGCAATACATGAAACCCTGAATTAATCGAGACTATCCATCGGGGGGAACTCGTGGCTGTCGGACGGAATTTCGGCACCCGGGAAACCAAAAGGGAAGAACCTTGTTTTCACAAGTCGCGAAATAGAGAAACTCGAAATTCTGAAATGATCTACACCGTAGATCGTAAGATAGGAACTTGACCGTTGGATCAAGTGGAGGGGTAGACAGTAATTTCAGGATTTTGGCAAATGGAAGTTCGAGAGGTGTGGATGCACGGACTCCCTATGCCCGAAACGCCGAAAGGATCTATGTTTCTAGATTTGAGAAAGGTCTAATCGTTGGATTTCACTTGGATTGGACGTGGACACATGGGTGTGTACCACGTGCCATTGGGACAAAAGAAAAGTGAGCATGGTGGGACCCGATGACGTCACCATAGATAACGTGGACCCTCCTAAGGGTGCCACTCGCCACTGTAGATGTGGAGATAGTAGTGCTATGTGGGCCCAGAGGGTAAAGTAAATCAGGATTTTAGGATTCGCAAAGGAGGAGAACGAGGGCTCAACACTCCAACTCGCAAAGTCACGAGTTGTGAGAGGTGTTAAGCACTTAGCCCTAGCCTACAGTTATATGTAGCAGGTGCTACGGAGGAAGGATCCATACCCGTATCACATCTCGAGTATCGATGTTTGGAGGAAGAAGAGTCGAGGGTCTTCGACTCACAAACTCGCGAGATCGTGAAGTTGTGAAAGGTGTCTTTGGTTACGAGGTAGGGAGAAAGAGGGAGATATCACCCGAAAGCGAGTAGGAGAGTCTCGTGGACCGAGACCCCGAAACCAGAAGTTCTGAAATTTGCAGAGCCAAACAGAGCTCAGAAAACTTAATGGAATCGAATTGTTTTTCTTGTTCATGTTGGTTTATGAGTGTTGTAAGTTTCTTGAAGGTTTAAGGGCCTGATAAACTTCAGTTGATTGCACATTGTGTGTGTAGAGTTCAACGAGTGTCAGGTCAACCATGAATCTACGCTGAGTATAGAAATGGAAAATGTACAGATTGCCTCCGAAACAGAGGACGAAAGGGTAGGAAGGGATGACAACTTGGGAGTCGAAGGATCAAACTCTAATGGGCACAGAAAAGAGATGGATAAGGAAGGACATATGATGAAACTCATTGAAAGATTGCAGAAATATGCCCAGGTTCGCCGAGCTAATAGCTGAAAGCTCATGAGGGTCAGGGATCAGCGGGGAGAATTCAACTTAAAAATGTTGAAGAACCTGGAAAGAATAGAAAGGAAGTTGGAGAAGAGGAGTGGCTCAAGAAAGACAGAGAGTCACAGGACCCCTAAGAGAGGAAGAAGATCAAGGAGTGGTAGCAGACATCATCGTCGCTCCCCAAAACATTCCAACAAGGAAGCGCACGGTAGTTCAAGCCCATCCCCTACTAGAAAACACCGAACATCTGGAAGGGATGAATTGAAAGGAGAGATGAAAAAGATCAAGCCTCCAACGTTCGATGGGGAACATAAGAAGGAGGAATATGCCGAAACATGGTTGCTAGGCATGAGGAAATATTTCCAACTGCAGAATTATTCCTCTCACGCAGAAGGAAGAATTGTGATGTATCAACTAAAGGGAAAAGCATCCATGTGGTGGGATCAGTTTGTGTAGGTGCAACACATCAAAGACAAATATATCACTTGGAAGGAGTTCAAGAGGTATTTCGAGAAGAAATACCTGACCAAAAGGTACTATGACAGAAAGATGAAGGAGTTCTTCGAACTCAAGTTGGGCAGCATGACCATCGATGAATACGAATGAAGGTTTTTGGAACTACTGAAGTATGTTCCATTCATCAAAGATGAGGCTGTCAAGATTCAGAGATATCTGAGTGGACTGCCACCTTCTATTGGTGACAAGATTCAATATGATGATCCTAAGACTATGGAAGAAACAATAAGAAGGGAAAAATGCTTATATGAACAACAAAGAGAAAGGCCTACTTTTCAGAAGGCTTGGGATGATCAGAAGAAGTTCAGGAAAGAGCAGAGGCAGAAGGGAAACAAGCCTCCCTTTTTCAAAAACAGTCCTCAGGGACAACCATCTTTCAGAGAGCCCAGGAAGGTTGAAGTGGGTGAGCAAATGCCCAGACCTCCACCCATGGAGTGTTGGGGCTGTAAAGGGAACCATAGGTACAAGGACTGCCCCCACAAAAAAGATAAAGCGAGAACCGTCCACAATGTTCAGCAAGATGAAACAATGGAGGATATGGGAAGCATGATTCCAAGGATCTATGCAGCCCTAGACAACAAGCAAGCAAAATTTCAATCACACATGATTGAAGTGGAAGGTATGATCAACAATCGACCATTTATTATTTTAATTGATTCCGGGGCTAGCCATAGTTATGTAGATCCTAGGGTGGTGGAAAGTTTGCATTTATCAAGAAGCAAACATGAAAAGTCTTGGTTAGTGCAGTTGGATACAGGAACCAAGAGGAATGTCATTGAATTGGTTAAATCATGTTCGATAGACATGAATGGATTGAGCACGAAGGATGAATTGAATGTTCTACCTTTAGGCTCCTATGACTGCTTAATTGGGATGGATTGGTTGGACCAGCACCATGCCCTCCTAGACTATCATAACAAGAGGTTTACATGTCTGGATGAGGAGGGAAAGCGAAAAATAGTCCAAGGAATTCCTAGAGATGTGGTTGTTAGAGAAATATCAACCATGCAACTGAAGAAGTGTTACAGGAAAGGTTGTCAATTATTTGCAGCCCGTGTGGAGGAAGCATCCAGAGATGAAGTCTCAAGAATTGGAGACCATGAGGTACTCACAGAGTTCAAGGACATATTTCAGGAGGTACATGGACTACCTCCGAAGAGAGACATCGATTTTTCTATAAATTTGATGCCTGGAGCAGCTCCGGTGTCGAAAGCTCCTTATAGAATGAGTACGCTAGAGCTGAAAGAGTTGCAATTGCAACTCGAAGAGCTTCTGAAGAAGGGGTACATTTTCCCCAGCATGTCACCTTGGGGTGCCCTGGTCCTGTTCGTGAAGAAGAAGGATGGGACGTTGAGGCTATGCATTGATTTTCGACAGTTGAACAAGGTAACTATCAAGAACAAGTATCCTCTACCGAGGATCGATGATCTTTTCGATCAGCTGAAGGGTGCAAAAATATTTTCGAAGATAGATCTCAGATCAGGATATCACCAGGTAAGAATAAAGGATGAGGATATCAGCAAGATCGCCTTTAGAACAAGGTACGGTCATTATGAGTTCACAATGGTGCCGTTTGGACTGTCAAATGCACCTGTTGTTTTTATGTGCTTGATGAATGGTGTATTCAGGAACTATTTAGACAAGTTTGTCATAGTCTTCCTGGATGACATCTTGGTGTATTCCAAGTCAGAGGAAGAGCATGAACAACAATTGAGGATGGTGTTGCAAGTGTTGAGAGAACACCAGTTGTATGCCAAGTTGAGCAAATGCTCATTTTATCAAAGACAGATCCATTACTTGGGACATACTATTTCAGAAGAAGGGATCGTTGTGGATCCTAAGAAGGTTGAGGCCATCCGAGAATGGTCAGAACCAAGGAATGTGACAGAATTTAGATCCTTTATGGGTCTGGCGGGCTATTATAGAAGGTTTATCGCAGGGTTCTCAAAGATAGCTCACCCTATCACTTCCTTGCAAAGGAAGGAGAAAAATTTTAAGTGGACTGAAGAGTGTGAAGAGAGTTTCCAGTGATTGAAGAAGTTGTTAACCAACGCTCCAATCCTGAGAATTGCAAATCCAAATATGGATTTAGTGGTGTGCAGAGATGCGTGTAAGGAAGGGATGGGAGGAGTACTCAGCTAAGATGGATTTGTAATCTGTTATGAGTCCAGTAAATTGAAAGAGCATGAAAATAATTATGCCACTCATGATTTGGAGCTGGCAACAATTGTCCACGCTCTGAGGAAATGGAGACATTACCTCATGGGGAGAAGATTTGAATTGAGAATAGACCACCACGGTCTGAAATATTTGTTTGAGCAGCCAACCTTAAACGCTAGACAAAGAAGGTGGTTGGAGTTTCTATGTGAATACGACTTTGATATCAAGCATATCAAAGGGAAGGGAAACAAGGTGGCTGATGCACTCGGCAGAAAGGTGCATGAATTGCATGCTACAACCATTAGCATGTACAGGATGGATATTAAGGATAGAATTTTGGAAGTTGCAAGTGTTGATTTGCAATACAGAGACTTGGTAGCAAAGCTACAACAACGTGAGAGACCACAGAAAGAGGAAAGTTACACCTTGGGAGCTGATACTTATGTACCCAATGTCCGAGATTTGAGACTTGCGATTCTAAAAGAAATGCATAAAGTGACTTATGTTGGACATCCAGGATATCAGAAGACTGTGGCAGCAGTCAAGAGCCATTATTTTTGGTCGGGTATGAAGAGAGAGATCACTGAATACATCGCCAGATGTATTCAGTGCCAGAAAGTTAAGGCTGAGCATAGGCACCTAGCAGGGTTGTTGCAACCTTTACCCATTCCTGAGTGGAAGTGGGAAGTGGTGACGATGGATTTTATTACAGGATTGCCCAGAACAAGCAAGCAGCACGATTCGATCATGGTTGTGGTGGACAAGCTTACAAAAGCTGCCCATTTTATTCCACTGAAAACCACTCACAAGGCAGCAGATGTTGCTGACATCTTCTTAAAAGAAGTGGCACGCTTGCACGGAATTCCTAAGACGATTGTGTCTGATAGGGACCCGAAATTCACCTCAAATTTCTGGAAAGGACTGTTCAAGGGATTCAGAACAAATCTAAATTTTAGTACAACGTATCATCCCGAGTCTGATGGACATATAGAGAGGGTGAACAGAGTAATAGAGGACATGCTGAGAATGTACGTGATGGACAAACCATCAAGATGGGAAGACTACCTGCATTTGGTAGAATTCGCCTACAATAATGGGTATCATACATCATTGAAGATGAGCCCATTTGAAGCACTTTATCGAAGAAAGTGCAACACTCCAGTGAGTTGGGATAATCCAGCTGATAGAGCAGTAGTTGGGCCAGAGTTTCTCAAAGAGATGGAAGACCAAATGATAAGAATTAAACAGAATTTGAAAGCTGTCCAGGACAAGAAGAAAATTTATGCTGATAAGAACAGAACCCACAAAGAATTCAAAGTGGGTGATCATGTTTTCCTGAAAGTGAAAACTAATAGGAGTTCCCTGAAGCTGGGAAGTTGTGCCAAGTTGGCAACAAGATATTGTGGGCATTTTGAAATCCTGGAAAGGATTGGGCCAGTTGCATACATGCTTGCATTACCTACATCTATGACTGTACATAATGTGTTTCATGTTTCACTACTTAAGAAATATATACCTGATGCTAATCATGTTATCGATTGGAATGTGATTCAAGTGGAACCAGAAGGTGTCCTGCAAGTGCATCTTGTGGGCATATTGGACAAGAAAAGAAAACAACTCTGGAATCGAACCATAGGGCTTGTAAAGGTCCAATGGACCTGGTACAGTCCTGAAGACGCGACATAGGAGCATGAAGATGTTATGCGGGCAAAGTACCCACATCTTTTTGAAAATTTTGAAAATATTGCAGATGCAATGTAAAGTTGCACTGAGGACAGTGCGGAAATAAGGGGAGGGGGATTGTAATGTCCCCAAGGCCGAGCCCTATTGTAAATCTTGTTTATGAAATGAATTTTAAATATGTTTTATAGGCTAGTGAGCCGAGTTTATATAAGCTAGTGGGCTTATGTGATTGTTAGGCTAGAGAGCCTAAGTGTTGAAGGCCAAGAGCCTGATTTTGTACCTGTATTATGCGGAACAGTAATAAAATATAAACACCGCCACGTGCAGACCAACCACAATGAATGAGTGATGGGGGACTAAGCTTCCACAGAGTGGGCAAGGGATTAGGGGCTGGAAGGTGGGAAAAGGGACTAAGTGTTGAGCCTAGGGGCTTAGGTCCTTGGGAATAATATTTTAATATTATTCCAAAAGACATGTGAATAATATGTTTTATCCTAAGTTCTTTTGGAAGGACAAACAACTTCCGAATTGAAGGAACGTATGCTGAAGGAATGCATGCAATTGCATGGGTGACAAGTGTCAACCCAGGCGCATGAAAATAAAATGGCTGAGATGAGTCGCGGTGGGGGTTCCTCCTCCATTTCATTCGACTGCTTGAGCGTGAACCTGTCCGTCCTCTGCAAGAGATACCCCGTACATCCTCTGAACCAGGAGTCTGTGTGTTGATTTATGGAAAGTCGATGCATCCTCTGTCCGAGCAGATCGAGCCTGTACGTGGAGTCTCTGTCCCAAATCCATAACCATGAGACTATCCTGTCATTGCTGAGCCTGTTGGAAAGCCCGTGTCTATTTTTCCTCTTGGTTGTTGTGGCCACGCAGTGCTGGAATGCATGTGGCTTATTTTCCAGTTTGTACAACACTCTCTCCAAGTCAGAGAGGTGATTGAAGTTGGAATAACAGGTTGCTTGTCCTGTGAGCGACTCTCTCCAGGTGAGAGAGTGCACAGAGGAAGGAGAGAAATCCTGGAAGGAACCCTGTAGCTGCCATAGAGCTCGGAGACTTCCAGTCTGGTCTGTTGTTGAAACCCAAGGAAAGGGAGGTTAGCAGCCGAAGGACTGTCTAGGTGACAGAGAAGGTGTATACTCCTGGGGTGGAATAGGCATGTGGGGAAGGAGAGTCTGTGGGAAGTGAGTATGAGTGGTTCCTGGGAGAGAATTCCTTCCTTGTGACTGTGTGTTTTCCCTGTAACCTTAGCCTAGACTAGGATTCCTTGCCTTGGGGTGGAGCTTAGTCCCAGCTCGAGGGTGACCTACTGCTGAGCTTAATGAACAGTGTGGTCTAAGGCTGGGAGGTTCGTGGAAGGCCTGCACCTAGTTGGTGGAATTACCACTGTTTCAAATATAAGTACCAGATGGTGTTTTTAATTACGCTTCTTCATATCTGTGTATTTATAATTATCATGTATTTTGCTGTGCATATGAATTAATGTAAAAACCATTGATTATTTATAATAACAGTAATTATTATGTTTACTCTGAGTTCAAGTGTGTTTCATTTGCTTAAATGCATGTCATATATATATACATAATTAAGCATGAGATTGTTATTCCGTGAAGTAGTGTCTGCCCGGCTGATGGAAAGGGGGTGTTATAGTATGGTATCAGTGCGTTATAGCTTGAAATGAAAGAGTGTTGCAAAGGGGGTCAATGAAAATAGAGAGCAATTATGGTTCTCTCTATGTCATTTGAGACTCCTCATTGTAAAGGTAATGAGAGTCAAGATACTGTCACCCTTCTGGAAACTATGTTGATGTCGACAGAAAGGGAGACGCGACTCTAAGAAGCAAAAGTGCTTCATGAAATCCACTGGATAAGATCAGGAACTGATAAGGAACATGGACGAAGTCGAGATGCGGTGAGACTCAAGACTGCCCTTGGTTGGGGGTATATGTGAAGGATAAGTGGCAGCAACCGTGAAACTGGATCTAGTGTCAAGGGGATGACTAGACGTGGGTTAAATTGTGCCAGATCTGTGACAAAGTGGACAAACTCAGAGATCAAGGGTACATGGACTGTGGTATACTCGAGGTTTCTGGACATTGTCAACATGAGTAGAAGATGATGAATGCCCCAACCAAGGGAGACATGGGTTGCTTTTCCAGGAAAAGAAGGTCGCCAAGGGTGACAACAAAAGCTATGTAAATGCTAGAAACAAAGGATTTTTACAATTACCAAATGAATAAAGAATAATTTGGGATGAGTGTACAGATACATAAACGGGTGCCCCAGTGCAAGATGGCTTGGCCTGTGAGGGCGCAAGTGTCGTGGAGAACTGGTGGAGGGCAGGGTTCCCATGGGTGGGTTTCTGTATGAGGTAAATGAATGGAGAGAAATTTGTAGATGGGCAAACTGATTGTGAATGAAATGGAGGGTTAATGATACTGTGGAGATGCAGTTAAAATAGAACCATGATGAGATGACCTGGGAGCCCATTGAGAAAGCTAGAAAAATCAGGAGGAGTATGTGGCTAAATCTCGAAAATGCGTAAGACTACCGTGACTCCCATCCCTAGGGGGTGAAAGTAGCATGAGTGTCAAAGTGACAAGGGGGACTATGAATGAGACAACTCATGTGCGGGAGAGTGCTACCGGGGGACAGTATCAAATTGCAGCAGGGGTGACGGTACTGCAGATCTGGATGTAGGGACCCTAAAGGTGAACGTCAGAGGGTGTGACTGGAAGATGCAATTGGTATTCAGAGGGAATGATTACATGCCAGTGTAGATCATATACCTGAAGGGGTTGTGTTGATTTGTGATGACCAAGTACCTGCACACATTAAAACTAAACACCTGGCATGAACAATATCTAAAGATAAAGAGCAGATAACAGTTATTTGATAATGTTGAACATGAGCATGTGTACCTGGACGTGATGTGAGAAAAATGCTCCCCCGGGGCCTAGTATGGATGGTGACCTAGGGAATGTGACTGTGTAGGTGGCAGGATCTTGATCCCGTGGCTAAAGACAGATCAGAAAACAAAGACTTTGAGCTCCTATAATTGAGTGTGGAAGTTTGGAAAAAGGGACTATATATAGTTGTGGGGCCCACAATGCCACCTCATTTGTACCTGCTACCATAGTGAGTTGACGAGAGGATTTAGAGGAGATTTGACGAGTACAGGAGTTCGAGTAGACTGATCCAGGATTTGTGAGAGCTAGGTTAGTGGTCTCATCCTCTTGCATAGTAGATAGGGTTTATTTTCTGGGTAGGGTCGTACAGATGGTCGTACTAGGGTTTTTTGTAGGGGTGGGCCCACCAATGCACGAGAGAAGGAAGGATACCCGCGCTAAAATGCGCGGGTATAATTCCCTCTCCCGCTCATGATGTGTGATTGTGTTGAAAACAATCGTGCATGGTGGCTCATGGGTGGGAAAAATTGGTGCGCATTGGGTGCACGCCTTTTCAAATTACAGTTGCCCATTGTGCGTAGTTGTTTCTCATACAGTTGTGCATCAATGCACATATATGTTGAGAATAGGTGCGCATGAATGCGCACCTGTGAGGGTGACAAATGCTCATTGATGTGCATATGTTTCTTCAACAGTTGTGCATTGATATGCCACTGTGTGAAGAACAGTCACGCATGTGTGCGTGCCTATGGGGGGTGACAACCGCGCATGTGAGGCAAAGCTGGGGGTTTTGAAAAAACTTGTATTTTTGGAGGATTTTTTGTTAAGAAATGATGATGGTTGATCAAGTGTTGTTTGTTTGAATGAATGTGATCAGTTCATCATACCATTCCACTGGAGAGAGCGGGACTGGGAGCGCCTCAGGGAGGTGGTGAGAGATGAGTCGGGCTTTCAGAGACTTTTGGCAGCCTGTGGTTTTCTTAAGTTCTTCGACTACCCATTGATACGGGCGCAGGAGTACCTGTTGCAATATCTTATTTCGATGTGGAGCACTGAGTTTCAGTGCTTCATTGTGCGGGGGTAGCAGTTGACATTCTCGGCTAGGGAGGATGTCTATTTCTTGATGGGGCTCCCTTTTCGAGGAATGGCCCTACCTGCTGATCCCCAGTTGCCAGGAGATGTACACTTGCCAGACTTGGCATGGGATTATTGTTTAGGGCCTAACATTATGTCAGGTTCGATCATCCGCATCGAGGCGATAGATGTGTTCTTGCATCACTGCATTGCAATGATGATTGTGGGGATCTACAAATCCTTAGCGACTCAGCAGATCAGTGGTGGTCAACTGAGGATTATGCAGAGGGTATTGGATGGAGATATTTTCGCTTGGGGCTTGATGTTGCATGCCAAGATGATGGGGCAGATTAACCAGTGTCGAACTGCCGACTCTGGTGAATTTGCCTTTGGATCGATCTTGGTGGCGTGGTTTTTGGAGAGGGTGCCCATGTTGCACCTTAGAGTGTTGTTGTCAGTGGCTGAGGCACGGGAGCCATGACTAATGCAGTGGGTATCGATTTTGGTATGGCATGGAGGTGGGGAGGGTGGCCACTATTTCAAGGCCACCTTGGCACGTGTGTGGCACCAGATGCCACAAATTATATTTTGGTTCTCGTATGGTGGGATGGACTTTCGGCATGACCTGGATATGGTGTTGCCTCCTGGGGAGGATTGGGACCAGAGAGTTATGTGGGTGTACTTTATATTTTGTGACTTTGATAGTATAGCATGTTTTTATGTATGAATGGATGTTGATGCTATTGTTTGTTTTCGTTTGTGCATATGTGGGGCCACGAGGCCGAGAGGCAGAGTTAGTTGGAGAGCCAGCTCGTTAGGGGCCAGTGAGACCGCCGAGAGGAGAGTCGCAGGTGGGAGAGTGATGTTGGAGGCACGAGGTTGGTGTGAGGCCAACATATCAGGTGAGAGACGGCAAGAGGCGCAGATATGATGATCTAGGTGTAGGGCCATCGCATGCACCTCGAGTAGAGGCCATCGGGGACTTAGAGGATTTTTTACGTCGGTTGGAGGTGGTACTACAGGGTGTGCCTAAGGGCTTGTGGTCCCATATATAGGATGAGAGATTCTTGGAGCAGTGTGTGGGTGGCCCTACAGAGTTGTGAATCTTGATCCGCAGAGTACCTATAGCGGGGGTGACAATGACTGGGCGACTGCCCCCCGGACCTGGAGGACCCCAAGCTGGTGGGGCACCTCTTACAGAGAGAGGACCTGGTGGTGGTTCTTTGGGGGAACCATGAGTGTTATTTTGTATATTTTTGTATTTATATAGGCCTGCGAGCCCATTTTGTATAGGGTAGGGTGACACTTATTTTGTACCTATAGGGGTGAGGAGGGCTCACTTGCCTACGGGAAATGTATATGTTGTACCATTTTTTAAACATTGATGACACATTGATCTATATATATATATATATGGATATACATGTTTGGGATCTCCATGATGTGTACATGTGATGATATTTTATTATGTTGTTATGATGTCTAATCTATATGTTGTGACAAATTTTTTATGCTTTATGTATGTGTGATGATGTCTTGATGTGATAAATGCCAATCTAACACTAGGTTAGCCATGTTATATGTTGTTTGATTAAATTGTCATGGAATATGTGTGAATGTAATGGAATCAAAGTTTCAATATAAGAGTCTAACTTGCAGGTATTTGCGAAAGAGGCAAGGGTCACAGACACGGTACACATTGTTGAGTTGCATGATGACGATTTGGGAATCTAATAAGACGCAAAGGTGAAGAATGTGGCGATGAATAGCCTCGGCGAGGAGGCCAATGACGACTGCGTATTCTACTTGGTTGTTGGTTGTTGATCCCAAACATATGCCGCTAGAGTGGAGCAGTTCATGTGAGGGGGTGTAGAGGGCCCAAGCGGCCGAAGCGAGATTCTGTGTCCAACGTCTAGCTCCGTCAGCGTAACTGATGTGGTAGGCCTATGGAGGAGTCATCTGTCAATAACATGAATGGTAGTTCAGGCATGAGGAGTGGAGGTGAAAAAAGAAGACTAAAAACTCTATAAATGTGTACAAAGAAAAATCCTAGGGTAGAATGACTACACTCAGGTGTAAAACTTCTTTAAGTACAACCCGTTGATGGGTTCTTTGAGAGGGTAGCCTTCTGGAGAGGCCAGGATGTATGCACCTTTAGTGAGGCAGTGCTGGATGATATAGGGTACTTGCCATAATGACTCGAATTTCCCATGACTGAGAGTATCATGAGTGATGTCGTAGGCTAGGACAAGATCTCCTTTGTTAAATGAGTGAAGGTTGACATGGCAGTCAAATGTGGCCTTCGATCGTTTTTTAGTTGCCTCATTGTTATGTAAGGAAGATGGACGATCTTCATCCATCGACTCTAAGTTCAGCAAGCGTTGCTCCATTGGAGCAGTGTCAGGTAATAGATCGATGGTGGTGTGCAACGTGGGAATTTCGCACTCGATGGGGAGGGTGGCCCATAACGCTGAAAACAACATATGATGCCAATTGGTATTATGTTTGTTGATAGTACATTGCAACATGGTTTTGAGGACTTTGTTGACAACCTCGACCTGTCTGTTGGACTGAGGGTAGTATGGGGAGGTGAACTCATGGGAGAAGCCTAAATTTGAGGATAATTCGATGAAGATCTCATTCTCAAAGTGTTTACCATGATCAGAGACTAACTGTAGTGGAACTTCGAAGTGGGTAATTATGACGTGATTGAAGAAAAAACGTGTTGTTGTGTCAGTGGTGTTATTGAAGGTAGGCATGGCTTCAACCCATTTGGTGAAGTAATATACTGCCACGATGATGTACTTGTGTCCATTGTTGGATGGAGGATTTCAAGTCATGAAGTCAATGCCCCATTTGCATAAGGGGTTGGCAGTGATGACTGGATGTAGAAGAGTGGGTTGCACTTGTGCTTTGTTTGCATAAAGATGGCATTTGTCGCATCGCTTGACAGCGTGGATGTAGTCATGAAACAATGTGGGCTAGAATTATCTGGCTTGAATGATCTTTTGGGTGGTGGACATCCCTGAGAGGTGGCCACCACAAGCACCATTGTGGCAATCGTTCAAGACTTTGTCTGCTTCGTCGATGGTCAAACATCGGCGGAGTATGGTGTCGACCCCACGTCGATACAAGATGTCACCGATAAGGAGGTATCGAGGGGTGTGATGGAGAATGTGTCAATGATCATCTCGAGAGAGATGAGACCCAAAATTATGTGTCTAAAGGTAGACGAGGAGGTCGCCATACCAGGGGTCATCCGAGGGGATATAGAAGAGGTGTTCGTCGGGAAAATCTGTATTGATGGGTGAACTTGTAGTGTCTTAGGGAAACATCGTGATGAGTTCGACGAGAAAAAGCGCTTTCTTTCTTTTAGGAGTTGAAAACTATAAATCGTATTCCTGAAAGATGACGATCCACCGAGAAAATTTACCATTAATTTGTCGTCAACTAAGAAAGTACTGCATGGGATTGGAATCTTCCACAACTTTGGTAGTGCAAAGAAAGATATAATGGCGCAGTTTCTAGACTGTGAGGACAACTGCGAGGGCCAGTTTCTCCTCATGATTATACTTTAGGGGTGGTCCTGAAAGATTTTTACTGACGTAGTAAATGGCATGCTCACGACTGTCATCCCCTAGTTGAACAAGAACTCCTACTACTGAGACGGTTGAGGCCAACAAGTAGAGGATGTAGTCACGATCGTAGTTGGGAGGACTGATCAAAGGGGCATTTTATAGCGTTTCTTTTAAATCATCAAAAGTGGTTTGGGCATGTTCATCCCATCGAAAGGGGATATCGTGATGCAATAATTGAAGGAAACCATGCACACAAGTGGTGTAATATGTGATGAAATCCTCAAATAAATTTGGCTTTTCCTTGTAGGCTCTGTTGTTGGCACAAATTCCTAGGTGGTGGAATTTTTGTGATAGCTTGGACATTGAGGGGATCCACAATGATGCATTGTTGGGAGATGATGAACCCCAGGAAGTGTCCGATGATGATGGAAAATACACACTTGAGGGGGTTCAAGAAGATATTATACTATCGACATGGTTGAAAGACGACCCATAAGTCATCTAAATGTTGAGTTCATTTCTTGGAGTGAGCAGTGAGGTCGTTCAGGTAAGCGAGAATGATGCGAGCGAGATCATGGAAAACATAAGTCATTGCTCATTGGAATGTAGCACCAGTGTTCTTGAGTCGAAAAGGCATGACATGATAGGAAAAAGTACCCCATGGGGTGGTAAATGTAGTTTTATACTGATTTGTTGGGTGGATTTGGATTTGATTGTAGCCAGAGAAACCATCCATGAAGGAAAGAGCCTCGTGTCTTGCAGATTCATAGGTAATTTGGTCGATGAAAGGTGTGGGGAAGTTGTCTTTGGGACAAGCATAGTTGAGATTGTGAAAGTCGGTGAAGACGTGAATAGTGCCCTATTTTTTGTTAACGAGGACAGGGTTGGAGACCCATGATGTGTATGCGATGGGGTATATGAACCTTGCAGTGCGTAGTTTGTCAATTTCAACTTCGATAGACGTGACTTTGGATGGGTGCAATGGTCGTTGCTTTTGACATACTGGGGAGACATCAGGCCAAGTGTTGATGCGATGTTCGATGATAGAAGGATCGAGGCCAGACATCTCTGTATATGACCAGGAAAAAATATCCCAGTATTCCTGAAAGAGTGCTTTGTAAGCGGTGAGTTCCTCAGGGGAGCATGCGATGCCAATGGTGATTTCCTCAATGATTATGAGTTTGATGGAAATGTCGATTTTGACAGTGGGGGAAATGTTGGCCATGTTTCTTTTTTCAAAAGCATCGGGGGCAGGGATAGGGTTGTTGAACCAGTCTATGTTCCCCAATAGAATAAAATCCTTGGTTTTGATTTCACAGATGGAGGCTTGTCTAGGAGGGTTGAAGGCTTCTTGTGAGAGAAAGAGCGCTTTGTAGTGGAGCGTGTTCCATGGGAAATCAGGGATAGTTAGTTCCTCTAGGATATCTTCGTCACAATGAAAAATGCGAGAATATAGGGGATCCGGGGAAGTAACATTGGTGACTTTCACTGTATGATTGTCTTCGGGTGGTGAAGATGTAGAGGGGGTGTCGCAATTATGGTGCGATGGTGTGCTTGTCATAAACCAAATGTCTAGATACTATGGGTTGTAAACTGCGGTTGGGGGTAATATCTCATGAGGGAAATGAACCGAATAATTGGGTGGATTTAGGGGAAAATCCTTCGATGATCTATCCATGAACCATGGAGGGATGGGAAGTGACTCAGGTTTAGGGGAAGTGATATGAATAGTATCTGGAGAAGTAATAGAGGGAATCACTTGCATCACAGGAAGTGGGGTAGTTGGAGGATTTTGAATAAGGGCTATTTGACGATGCATGTATTCAATGATCGAAGGACACTTGTGTGTGAAATGATCAAATGAGTCACAAAGACAACAAGGACACCTCATTCGTTCGTTAACTAAAGTCGTGACATAATGGATTTTGGTGACGTGGGTACTTGATGACGTGAGTGGAGAGGGGTCTGGCTGAAAGCTTTTGCGTACTGTCATTAGCGTCTGTTGAAACTGAGGTAGGGCGGGGTAATGATGAGTGTAGTGGCCATACTCTGAATAGATGGTGCATGTGAATCTAGTTTGCATCCCTTTACTGCCTATATTAAGTGATGCGGTGGTAGTACTAGGTGTGCTTGGTGAAGCGGTGAGCGATGTGGTTTCTCGAGGGAGTTGGATTAAATTGTGTAACTTGGGGAGAGAGGGACATCTATTTGTGGGGTGTCCCTCTCTCTCGCAGAGTGCGCAAGGAAGTTGAACTTGGGGAGGGAGTGGAGCGGTGGGATCTTTCTTCTTCTGTCTGCCCCTAGCTGTTGCGGTGGTGCTGGAAAGTGGGGGTGAGGGAGGTGTGGTCAGAGTTAGTATTGGAATCTACATCGGGATTCCCTTTGTTTGGGGAGGGAGGGATGGTTGAGGAACCATCGCAAGTGGGTGCAGATACCATACCGGAGTGGCCAACACCATGTTGGGAAGGGTAAGCGTTGCGGCTACCTGGAAAGCTTGTACTCCCGGTGTGGGGTAGAAGAAGGGAATTTGAGTAATGGCTTCGGGGATTGTCTCCCAAACCGGGATTTGACCCTGGGGGAGGGTAAAATTGGGGATAAGTGGTTTCGTAGGGTTTTCAGGGGATTCCTGAGGTAGGATTTCTTCTACTAGTGGGACGTCAAGGAGTGGAGAAACCTCTGTGGGAGGAATGGTATCTCCAGTTTCAGTCGCTTTGGAAGATATGACACACACTTGTGTTGAGGAGTGGATGAGCGGTGGTGCTCCGTGGTATTCCCCCATCAAATATGGGTCTTTGAAAATTTTGGGGCCCATATCCATGAGTGAATATGCATCGAAACTAGTGCGGACAAGAGGTACGATGTTATCGATGTTGGAGTAATGGTTAGGCTCGTAATGTGAAAATTGGTTGATGGTGATGATCTTCCCATTGTGGGGGAACATCATCATTCGAAACAAAGAAGAGGACACAACCTTCATAGCGTACATGTAGCTACATCCAAACAAGATGTTGTAATCGAGCGAGGCATCGATAACCTCAATGTCGATAAGTATGGTTTTCCCTCCGAGTTCAACGGGGACATTTTGAAGAAGCCCTTCAGGAGAAGATGCTATTTCATCATAAGCTCTCAAAGTGATGGTGGATGGTATTAGCTCAGGGGAGCCAAGTTTCTTCCATACAGTTTTGGACATGATGCATGTGGTTGCACCTTCATCAATGATACATCGATGAATCGTGATGTTTCAAATCTTAACTGGTATCTAGAAAGCTACTAAAGTAGGGAGATGAGGTTCCCCACAATCTAGATCAAATGTGATGAGTCTAGTATCAGTTGGGTCGACTGCCCCCAAGGCAGAAAGTAAGGATTTCTGTTGAGTTGGACAGGTTTAGAGGATCTCCAATACTAACATGGTTGCAGGAGATTGATCCAAGTCATCGACCAAACTATAATTATCTGTTGCCCTAGCCTAAGGGTTGTTGACATTCCGTCGTAATGGGATGTGAGGTATACGAATGGGGGGTTCAGTGTTAGGGCATGGAATCATCAAGGATTTACTGATTGTAGCTGGAGTTCCTTCCGAAGTGGTGGGAGTATATTCAGGGAATGTGTTGTATTGACGACTGCGCGTTTGTAGAAGAATTTCTTCTTTGCTAGTGAGGAGGATATTGTGATTCGTCGGATTCCCATGGTTTTGATCCTGTCCCATCTGTGGTGGGGAAGAATGCATCTCCTACTGGGTATTCATCACACCTTGGTGTGGAATAGGGTTTTGCAACACGGTTGGGGGTTTTTGTTGAAAATACTGTTGTGGAGCCTGCCGAGGAGTAGGCGGCGTTGGAGGACGTGGCACATTCATGGAATCTTCCATTCATTTGAAGTCAGCAATTTGGGGGAAATGGTGAGCATAATGACCATGTTCACCACAAAGAGTGCAAGGGAAGTTCATCAGGATGTTGTTGTTGTTGTTCCTCCCTTGGAATTTGTTGTTATTTCCCCCTTGGCGGTTTTGGTTACCCTAGTTCTGGTTTCCCCCAGCAGGTTGGTTTTGTTAGGGGTTATTTCCCCCTAGTCCTGGGTTATTATTCTTTTGGTTTTTTCCTTTATTTTTGGCATTATTCGGTTGATGGGATAGACTTTTCGTATTCATTTGTTCAAAATTTTGAAATTGATGAATGGGAGAGGGATGAACAAAGTTAACCCTAGCGTGTGGTTTTCCTTATGGAGGAGAAATTGGTTGTGGAGGACCAGGAAATGAAAAATACAGATTATTTTGTGGCAATGATCCGTAGGGTGCATAGGAAGGTGTAGCGCTTTCACTAGTGCCCAGGTTATAAGCTAAGGTAGAGGGGGTACCAAAACTTGGTTGAACGGTCAGATGCATCATGGGTGTCAGCAAGGGTCCACTCATGGGTGGAGGGAGGACAACAGGGTATGGCTGTTGATAAGGGGGGAAGGGTAATAAGGGGGTCCTCCATACATCGATGTATATTTGGGTGTATCATACATAGGTGGTGGTTGGATGTATGGATTGGGGTGTGTTGTGGTACCAATCAATCCATCCACTGAGTGAGATATACCATGTTTGTCCTGGCCGAATGGTATGGGTCTTGGGTCATCAAGTAGTACTATGTATAAGTATCCTGACTGTGCATAAATGAGGTCGTATTGTTGAGCCTTGCTGATGGATTCCTCTTCAGTTTGGGGGAAGGTGGCGTCCACATCTTTGGCAAGGAGAGAGATGAGTGATCTGAGAAACCAATCGAGGCATTGTTCTTTGGTGGTTTATGTTTTTCATAAACTACGTCGCTGATGCCATTCGTGAATGTGATCAGCGATATGCATGGTTGAGGTTTGTTTAAACTCATAGATCAGTTCTAGACCATTGCCACGATGAAATGGTAGTTGAAAGAAGGTCAAAAATGTTTTTTCCAAGGATTCAAAAGTCACATGGGACCCTGATTTTTCGTCCACATACCATTTGGCTAATGGACCTGTGAGTGTGCGTTGAAATAACCTTAAAAGGATGGAGTCGTCCATGATTTTGTTTGAAGAGCAACATAAGTGAAAGGTCATGATATGGTTGGCAGGATATTCTCCCGCCTTTCCTTCAATCTTGGGAATGTCTGAAGGTATATTGGTAGGCATAGCGGGTCATGTGGTGTCATGCAATATAGGGTCATTTGTGAGTTTACTCAAATCAGGTATGTTGAGGGAAGCCAAATATGGCATGTGGAGTGGCGGTGGAGGATTAGTTCCAGCCATGGTATGAGCAGGTTGTGTACTTGACCCTTGAGAGGGGTTGGGTGGGGTTGTGCTTCCCCCTTGAGAAGAAGTTTCCCCCCCGCTTCCTTGTAAAGGAGAGCTAGTAGATGGTTGGCCTTGGGAATTGGACCGAAGTAAAGTGGAACCAAGTAAATCTAATCCAAAAATAGTAGCACTCACAAGGGTGTGAGATGGTTGAGTCGATGAGTTGGCAAGACTAGGAACTCCTCCTAGGATAGGAAGGAGATTTTTCAATCGTCTAGAACGACGGGGATTTTGTGGGTCCCCTATGATTTCCAACTAGCAAAGTGAATGTGTGCAAATGGTGATGAGAGCAATAAATGAACAAGATACTTGTATAATTTGGACCTTCATAGTATATCTCACAATCACATGTAATCAAATAAGAATCATACATAAATCAATTGAAAAGAAGCATACATGTGGGTAGGTGGATTTTGTCCATGTGGGAGGAAAAAGAAAACAAATGCTCATGTCCTAAAATGACGTAATGTCCTTCTTCTCAAATAGCACTGGACCTTCCAATAGCACTCAACAATGGGGTTTGAATCCACCAAAAGAGGAACTAGTGAAGGATGAAACAATCAATTATAATGAGGGGTAGAGGGTTCATATCCCGAAAGAGCTGGTGATATTTCCCAATAGCCACACAAAATCTGATCAAGGTGCAATTGTATCCCACAATTGTCACCTAGGTAGATGTCCTAAAATTTGGCCACCAGGTACCCCGGTTAAAGTGCGACATTTATATTGTTGGCCTCAGAAATGGGTCATGGACTGGATCCCTTCCAAGAGTTGGGTGACTCAAGGGGGGATGTACAGAACATTTGGACCTCGACCTTCAACCCTTCATGGGAATCTCCCTTCCTTATGGTGTTAGGAACACTTCACTTGGAGGATTTTAAAGTTCCCTATTTGTCAACTTCTAATGTTTGAAGATGTGAGAACCAAATAACAGGGGGTTATTTGGATGCCTACCCCCGAAATCCTACCTAGACTAAAAGATTTCTTTTGGCACCTCCTATCGAGAAAACTTAGTGAGTTTTTAGAAAAAAAAAAATCGGTGTGGTTGTTTGAAAGAATGGGGGTGTGAACCAATCTCGTTTGAATTAAGTGGGTGTGGATAATTTCTTCAAGAAATAGTGGGATGTTTCAGAATCCTTTTGGAGGATCCTACTTGAACCTCCACAATTTGAGATGAAATTATGTGACTAAGAAGTGACTTTGTGTGTGAGCAAGTGAACAAATGTGCCAAATTTTTAATAAGTTAAGTGTCAATTTGTAGCATGTGGAATTCTTGTGGTCCTTACAAATCTTGATTACCTATCTTACTAGATGCCATTGGTACAACCTTGCGGAATTTTAAAGTCCCTAAAGAACTAGTATTTGGACATATGGGTCCTTACCAATCCTTTAAACTCCCTAATGTGATTTAATCTAAGAAAGTTCTTGAACAACTATACTATATTGCAAGCATGTGGGCATGTATGGGCCCATTACTATAATCTTTAAACTCCCCTAGTGATGTAAACTAAGAAAGTAGCTTCAAAAACTATCCTATCTTTGCAACATGTGGGCATGTATGGGCCCTTACAAATTTAATATGTTTTGAAAAGAAACTAAGAGGATCCCTAGGAGGGCTTTGTCCTCTCCTAAAGATTTTAAGGGAGATGAAATGTCTCCTTAATCACGTTTATGATTCTCAAGATCGCTCTATGGTGCGAGAGAAGAGCATACTCAATGATTAAAGTTCGATTTTTGGTCCCAATGCAAGTGTTTATATATGTTATAGTAAAGGATCTCAACTTAACTTTTACAATCAAAACAATCCATCCATGTGGAAAATCAAAGGAAAGGAGGAGAAATATGGTTCTTTTTAACCCCCAAAGTGCCTATGTTTTGACTAACCCTTCATGTGGAGAGGGAATCTAAGTGGTGCATTTACAATATTGCATAAAAGAAAGATTTTGAAGGCTAGGGGCCTTCAAAGCATCACAAAAACTCTTACAATGTTGAGATTTTGGATAGATGTGTGGGTTACATTTTAGATAGAGGTGCAGTGGGCACAAAATGTGCAATGAACAGAAGACCTTTGGGCGCACTGTGCCCATAATGTGTAGAAAAACAAAGTTTTGTTGGCTCACAATGCTCAGAATGTGCGTCTATGGACTGAAATACCCATGCATGTTCTGATATGCGAGGGGGGCATGGGGGGGGGGGTTTAAGTGGAATTATCCACCCCCAGCTCCAAAATCATCTCTTTGCAAGTAAGGCTAGGCCGATTATGATCCCTGCAAGGAAAATGGATCAAAAAGAAGTGCTCAAATAACCCAAATAGGGAGGAAATCGATACCTTCTCCCCAGTATGGTCGCAATCTGTTGTGTCCATTTCACCACTTGAATGTTCAAAATAAGGACACTTGCAAGTCTAGTTGGGTCTACTAGACAAGATAGGGGTTAGTGTATGAATCAAACAACTCAGTCACATGAAATAAACAAACAACTAAGCTAGAAACAACTAAAGAAATAACTAAAGAAATAAAACTAAAATGCATGAGGAAATTAGAACCAAAATCAATCAAACAAATGACCAATAATCATGCCACCAATGGATAACTATATTAGTGGGAAAACACCGTAGATAAAGGAGGACTTATGGGTCCCCTCTTCCTCCTTGGGAGGTCTCTTGAGTCCCCTATGTGAGATCTCTTCTTACAAATGATAAACTAGAAAGAAAATGGTGAAGAAATCCAAGCTTATCCCCTCAAGAGGTGAGGTGAATAGCTTATTGAGATGATGCTAGTATGCCCCGAGAAGAAAAGAGGTTTCTTGAAGGAGAATAGAGGTAGCATAACAAATAACAATACAATGAGATTCTTAAATTATTAGTGCACCCATGGCCTCCTTTTATAGCATGTATTTGAGGCAATATCCAACTGGTCTTTAGTGTGAACAAGGGGCCCTTTAGGGCACCCTTAGGTATTTGAATAGCCCCCCATTCGGATTCAGCTCGGATTTGAGGGTCAAATAAAGTTGAGAGTTGGTCCAAAAGTGGTGAGGGGGCGACAAGAACCATAAATGCGTCGTTCACAGGTGTGCGCGGATTTTTTCATACACAGTCGTGCATATGGCACATTGTGCACTCTATGGGTGTCTTTGGCCCGCGCACTGTGCGCATGCTTCCTTTAGTGTTTTAGCGCATGTAACTTTTTTGACCAGTTTTATATTTTTTTCCTCTTGGAAATGCTTTTTTGGTGTTGTAGGTGAACTAATAGGTGTTTGGAGATGTTGCATTCTTGTAACCATTTGCATGCGATGTTGCTGATGAAATTTCAGTGATAACAGGTAGCCTTGGTAAGAAATCAATAATCTTATTGATAACATTGTTCTTGTATTCGATAACAATATTGAATTGTTGTGGATAGGTCATCCACTTGGTATGCTTCACTTCTTTCAACTTAATCTTGGTAAAAATGTTTACAATTGTAAATATACACTACCTATAGATCCACATCCATAGGGTGGCATTTACAATGCATGACACTCTTGGTCTTCTCCTTAGAAACTCTCTTTGTCATTTGTAATCCTCAATCAAATTTCATAGTCAATCATCTAATCTCCAACCTTGGATAAACTTCACTCCATCCCATAGTCTACCTTCTTATGGGCCATCTCTAATAGTGTGTTACAACTATTCATCTGCATGTGTCCTTTTAGTTATGCAATGGTTTAAATTCCTTTAGAAATTGATGCCAACTATCTATAGTAAAAAATCGCTCAGCCCATGAAATACACATAGACATTCATCCTCACTGACACATGTCTAACTAATACAATACTACCGACAAGGTTTCCACCAATCCTTCAATCAACATCATCTATTATACTTGGCCATTCATTCTAGTCATCAACATATGTGCACTAGTCAACCCCCTTCATCACTAATCTTCTCACATGTGTTTCCCTTTTAGTTAGTAGACTTGGTCCAATCAAACTTCCTTAATGGATTCCACCCTCCACTACATCTTCATTGGATCCAATTTCACACTAGAACTCCCTTTTTGGGTATTTTTTTGTGCCTCAAAAACTTATCAGTTCTAAAGAAGACGAGGGAATATGTCCTTCACCTAATTTAATAGATACCACTTTTCTTTTGCAAGAACTTCACCCCTCATACCAATTCTTATCAACTCTTGTCTACCTCTACGAATTTCATGAAGCTTTCATGCAACATGGTGTCATGTTCCAACTTAGACTACACATTTATCACTAAGTCTTCAACCCCTAGAAACACTAATAACCCTTCATCCCCTTCATTGAGCATGGAAGGTTCAAAAATCTTCACATTCTCTATGTTGATAATAGAATAGATGCTCATATATGGTGGTTTCAACTCAAATCGAAAAAAAAATTCCCCACTTGTTGTATAAGCTCAAATGGACCATACCTAATGGGTTTAGCTTCTTACCTATCCCTTATATCTACTTCTTATCGAGATGTAACCACACCATATCTCTCACTGATAATTGATGAGATGCCTCATGTCGATCATACCTCTCCTTATACCTTTATCATGGTCTTTGTAAGTGTTCTTCCACTTACATATGTATTTATTGAATATTTTTTTTGAAACTTGATGCCTTTTTCTCGTTCATCTTCATGATCAATTGACTTATCTACAATAGTTTGATCAAATGAAATGTCTCAGGGTGTTTGAGGAAAAAAATCCAAACACATCTCAAGTAGTGACTTATTGTTAGAACTATGAATTAATTGATATAATAACAATGTATGTAAGAAAAACTCTCATCCTAATTCTTAGGATGCATTTTGTTAAATCCCCTTAGTAAATGAACAATGATCATGTTTACCACTTCCATTAGTCCATTTGTTTGTGGATGAAAGGTTGTACTCTTCTTCAACTTAGTATCCATCATACCCTATAACACTTTCCAAAATTGACTCATAAATCTACTATCTCTATCTAAAATAATAGATTTAGGAAATCCAAAGTGTGCCCATATCTTATAGAAAAATAATTTAGTTGCTTCTTCTCTAGTCATAGTTTTCTTAAACGGAATCAATTATGTTATCTTGTTGAATCTATTAACCACTACCAATAGATAAGCATGCCCTTGTCTTGTCTTTAGCAATCCTCCACGGAAGTCCATTGAAATGCATTCCCGTGGTTGACTCAGTACAATAAAAGGAGTAAGTATTCCTAGTTTTAATTCAAGCGTCCATCTAAGGCCATCTCAAAATGGTACTAACACTAGTAGTTTTTGGTTCATGATTTTTTGATTCATTTTTTAGGGCCTTCCCATGTGTTTTTTGGGGAACTTTTTCACAAACATAGGAAAGTTGAATTATCTTACTAATTGTATTTCCAATGAGACAAAGAATACCTAAAACAAAGCATTGAGAAAAAACATATGAGGGCCAACAAGGATCCCCTTGAGACAACTTAAATTCATCCAACTCAACTTGCTTGCTCTGTCAACCCTAATCATGCTAGGGTTAGGGTTCTTGCATTTTAGGTTTTTGTATTCTTATATTTTGTTGGAATCATTATAAAATGTAGGTAATTTAGCCTCTTTTTATGGGATATTTGTGAATGAGTAGAGCCATCATATCCCTTCTCAAATATAATCTACCACCACTCTATGCATTTTTGTGTTTCTATGTTTATTCCAATGTTTTTCACCATTCATTTCATTTATAGAAGTTGGTTTTCATTGTAATATTGTGTATTCAATATTATCTTTGTCTTATCTTTGCAATATTGCATGTGTTGGAGAATTAGAGAATTAGGTAGATCAAAGAGCTATTATTATGAGATAGAGGTGGTGTCTATAGACACTATTCCAACAATTAAGCACAATCGAGCATAGCTCAACATACAAAGAAGTGTAAGAAACCAAACAATTTCCATACACAACACATGACCATTATACCACATTACACAATTAGATCGACCCATGGGGCCATCTTATATATCACCAAGATGTAACCAACTCTATCGAAGTGAGGGAGTTGAGGTCCACATAGATTGGTTAGAGAACATAATGGCCTTCTTAATTTTTTCCCTCTTCTACACCTCAATCGATCTTTCTATTCTAACTACCTAACTAGTCAATTGGTAGTTGACTCCTTATTCAAACTCTTAGTTGACCACATAGTTGACCTTCTAGTTGATTCCCCTAGTTGACTATTGATTGTGAACTAACTATCTCTCGAAGATCGCGAGGTGTGATGAAATAAAAAAATCTTGTTTTTCCAACACCCCCTTATCAACACAATGATCTGAAGATTCAAGAGGTGAAATTACTTCATCATATCCCTCCATAATTGCAACTTCATGTAGCCCAAGAATATCCCAAAGTTTCAAAAACTTTTCTTTTGATAGAGGCTTTGTAAAGATATCAAAAACTTGATCATCTATCCTACAATAAACAAGACTTGCAACATTTTCTTATACTAACTATCTCAAATAACAAGCATGAAGCTCACCATGCTTCATTTTAATATGTTCAATAGGGTTTTGACAACCTATATCTCACTTTTATTATCACAATACATCACAATCGATCTTGTCCTTGGAAATCCAAGATCACTTGTAAGATGTTGAATCCACATGGCTTATGTGGCAGCATGTACTACACCATGATATTATTCTTCTGTGATTGATAAAGAACCTACCTTCCTTTTACAAGATCAAACAATGGGTCTACTGCCAAGTTGAAACACATAACTGATGTTGACTTCCTATCGTGTCCATATCCAACCCAGACTGAGTTGGTGTAACCAACTAACTGGTTCATTTTGTTACTACAAAACCTTTTACCAAGTTAATAGGTTCCCTTGATATAACGAACAATTTTCTTTGTGACTTTAAGGTGACTTTCATAAACTGAGAAACCACACTAATAGCAAAGAAAATATCAAGTCAACTATGAGTTAAATAAACAAGGCTACCAAGAAGATATCAATAGAGTGTAGCATTGACTTTCATAGAATCACACTCCTTGGTTAGCTTCACTCATGACTAATAAGGGTGTGGCACAAGGGTTACAATATTCCATTCTAAACTTCTTTTTTTCCAAAGAAAAAAGTCTACATTTTCATTTATAAAAACAAAATTACAATGTGGCAGATGTCATATGCATTCCAAATGGTATTTTCAGCATGGGGTATAGGTTTTCTCATAATCCATTTCATCCTAATCTCTATATAGTGTTAAAAAATAAAGCTTTTACAAAATGTATGCTACCATCATCTCAAAAAATATACCAGAGGTATACAGTTGCACAATACTATCTTCCAGCATTGTTTTCTTTACACTAAACATGAATATAAGGAAATAAGCATAATTGTATTTGGGACTCATTTTCATAATCCAAAGTGTTCGCTTCTTGTTGAATTGATACCATCAAAGTTTCTCAATCCATATCTATTTCATCTTTGAAGAGTTCATCCAATATCTTGT